>LPNX010728114.1:177525-205098 GCA_001517045.1 Pseudotsuga menziesii
AATTGTTGGAGATTCGAGGGTGGATTCAAAAATAAAAAGAAAGCTAAAAATCCACCTGAGCAAAAGCAAGACAAGAACAAGTCTCTGGAGGAGCCTCAAGGTTCCAAGAAGAACTACCAGAAGAAGAAGAACAAAGGATAAATGAGCAAGTGCGCATACTGCAGTAAGGGAAATCATTCTGAGAGCTCCTACATGAAGAAGAAAATAGACATGCTGACCCAACTCTTGGAGAAGAATGGCATCTCCCTTCTAGATAGCTCAAAGAAGAGGGAAGGAGAATCAAATTCAGAAGACAGAAAGAGAATTCATGCATTGGTTGCTGGCACATCAAGCTCACCTAGTTTCATCATTGATTCTGGAGCTTCAAGACATATGGTTTTGACCAAGGGGGCATTCACCTCACTTGACATGTCGAAAGGTCCACCAATAGTACTGGGAGATGACTCTCTCACTGAAATTTTGGGCAAAGGGAGGATTGATCTTGACCATGGTAAGTTCAACAATGTGTTGTATGTTCCAGGTCTTGCCTCTAACCTCTTATCAGTGTATCAGATGACCCACATAGGGTCTCCAAAGAAGGTCATATTCTCCCCTGATGAATTTGAGATCACAGAGATCTCAAGTGGTAAAGTCATTGCAAAAGGAGTTGCACATCACACTTCGAAGGTATACATGTTCTCACACTTCCTACCCTACTCAAACCCCTCTGCTCTTCTGATTCATGCTAATGAGGCAAGCAAGATTTGGCATGAAAGATTTGGCCACCTAAATTACAAGTATATTTATGATCTTAGTGAAAAATAAATGGTGATAGGGTTACCAAAGATTAAATTTTCCAAAGGAGTCTGTCAAGGTTTCATCCTAGGAAAACACCCAGAGCATAAATTTGAGGGAGCTAGTCATGAGAGAACCTCTGCACCTCTTGAGTTGATCCACAGTGATGCTTTTGTCCCATTTCCTCATATGTCAATGAGTCAGGCCAAATATGCATTGACATTCATATATGAATTTTCCAGGTATTGCCGGGTTCACTTCCTGAAACACAAGTCTGAAGTTTTTGGCCTCTTCAAAGTCTTTAAGGCTTTGGTTGAAAACCAGTCTGGGAGGAAACTCAAGGTCCTCAGATTTGAAAATGGTGGTGAGTATGTGAAGTCTAATTTTATTCAATATTGTGCAGATGCAAGTATTCAGATGCAGCATTCTATCCCTTACACACCACAGCAGAATGGTGTTGCTGAGAGGAAGAACAGATCACTAAAAGAGATGTCAACCTGCATGATGGAGACTAAGAATTTTCCACCAAAGTACTGGGCCGAAGATATAAAATGTGCAGCCTATATCTAGAATAGGGTTCCTCATAAACAAATTTATGGTATGACTCCTTTCGAAGCATGGAGTGGGCACAAGCCAGATGTGACCCATTTCAGGATTTTTGGCTCAAGGGCTTGGGCTAGAATTCCAACAGAAAAGAGGAAGGCTTTGCAGCCCCAAAGCCAAGAGTGTCTATTTGTTGGGTACTCTGAATATTCAAAAGGGTGCAAGCTGATCAATTTGAGCAAAAATAAATCCTTCATTGAAAGGTGTGTTCAGTTTCAAGAAGAGCCCCTAGCAGCAGTGGAAGTTGGAGAATCCTCTTCACCACCAGAACCTGTGAATGTAAGTGAAGAGATAGTTGAACATGATGATTCTGATATGTCTGATAATGATTATTTTATTGCAGATCCTAGCATTCCTACAAGACCAAAATGGGCAGCCAAGACCATTCATGTAGCTGGAGAACTAACTAGAAAGCCTAATCATCCTAGGAGGTCTAGATCTCAGTTTGATAGTGCTCTATGCATGAAAGATCCTATGTTTGCAAAGAAATGATATCTGATGATTGAATCAGATCCATAGACATATGAAGATGCAGCAAATGATCCAAGATGGCAAGCAGCCATGAAGGAAGAGTTCAACTCACTCTAGAAGAGCAACACTTAGGAGCTGATTGATCTTCCCCCAGGGAGGAAGCTAGTTCAGTGTAAGTGGGTGTACAAAACCAAATTTTCTGCTGATGTTTCACCTCTAAAGTACAAGGCCATATTGGTATCCAAGGGCTACTCATAGGTTCATGGCATAGACTACAATGAGACCTTTGCACCAGTGGCAAAGATGGACTCCATCAGGCTAGCCTTAGCCATTGCAGCTTCAAAGCAATGGGAAGTACATCACATGGATGTGAAGTGTGCTTTCCTGAATGGATATCTCACTTAAGAGATATACATGTAGAAGCCTCAAGGATTTGCTACTAACCCATCTCTTGTGTGTAGGCTAAATAAGTCATTGTATGGGCTTGGTATGCCAAGATTGATAGCTTTCTGCTATCACTGAATTTTGTTCGATGCAAATCAGATCCAAATGTCTACTTGAAGCTGATTAATGGTTCATTAATGATCATTGTTTTATATGTTGATGACCTTCTCATTACAGGAAGCTCAAAGGATGAAATTGCTTCCTTGAAGGATGCAATGAACCATGCCTTCTCCATGACAGATTTGGGGCTATTGAGCCAATTCTTGGGGCTCGAGATTGCTCAAAGAAAAGATGGAATCAAAGTGCGTCAGTCTCAGTATGCCTTGGATTTACTGAAAAAATTCAAAATGAAGGAGTGCAAGCCAAGCAAGACTCCTTTCCTTTCAGGAGTGAAGCTTGAAGAAGCTGATTCTTCACCTCTGGTAAACAATACATTGTATAGGCAACTGATTGGATGTTTGTTGTATATTACACATACTAGACCTGATATTTCTTATGAAGTAAGTGTGGCTTCAAGATACATGGATCAGACTCATGAGATCCATTGGAAAGCAGCCAAAAGAATCCTTAACTTTGTTCAGGGAACAAGGACTCATGGGATCTTCTATAAAGCAAAATCTGATCTTGATTTGATTGGGTTTACTGACAGTGATTGGGTAGGTGATAGCACAGATCAAAAGTCAACATCAGGATATGTGTTCATGCTTGTAGAAGGGCCAATCAGCTGGTCAAGCAAGAAACAGAGTTCCATTGCACTCTCATCTACAGAAGCAGAGTATAGAGGAGTTGTAAATGCAGCAACTCAATGTTTATGGTTGTAGGGGTTACTTGGAGAGTGTAGCTTCGAATTAGAATACTCAAATACTACCTACTGTGATAATCGGAGTACCATTCGAATCTGCAATGATCCAGTTCAGAAGTAGAGAACCAAACACGTTGAGATCCATATGCACTACATCAGACAGCTTGTGCATGATGGCACCATTCACCTACTCTTCTGTTCATATTCAGAACAAGTAGCTGATATCTTCACCAAAGTTTTTTGTGAGAAGACATTCAGCAATATCAAATCACTGTTGGGGATTGCTGATCATGCTGTGAAGCATGAGTGATGACAAGATTTCCAAATTTTGTTTTACAGTCCATGTTTAAGGGAGGATTTTTCCCACTGGGTTTTTGCCTCTTTCCTTGGTTAAATGGACATGCAGTATGTAAAGGGTGACTAAGCCTTGTTTCTAGGCCCTATAATTTTCTCATATTTTACTCATAAGTCAGGCTTAAGGGGGGTTTTTAGAATAATCAACCCATAGTTAGCTACCTTAGACATTAATTAATCCATTTTTTGTCTTATTTGCCTAGTTTCCATATTCCACCTTATGCAAGTTGTCTTCCACACATCCATAGTGGGAAAAATTGCTAATTTTGAGTCATGGAGCACTTGGGAAACCTCCTCGAATCAAATATTCTTTATTCTTGGCATCCCCAGTGCATGTCTGTTTTTTCTGCTTTATTGCCTATTTTTTCAGTGTTTTAAGGCAATTGGGAAAGTTTGACTAGGTGAAGTTAACTCGTTTTTTGTCCTCCACATCCTCCACTCTTTTCTCCTATGAAAAGCATGGATGAGTTGTCCTTCCACCCACTATTAGCTTTCCTAATTTATTTTTCCAATTCGTGAGCTCCTAGACAGTTTTGGAAACTGCTTTATGCACATATGGGGGATTTGCTTAGTTTTAGTAAGCCTGCTTTTGACTAGATTCGAATGGAATATTCATGCATTTGAATCCCTCATGTAATTATTTATTGTGGCATCCTATGACTTCATAGGGTTGGCTATTGTAGACTTATTCAATACATATTAGTGTTCGGTTCCATTATTCAGTCTCCTTTGTGAGTAATTTGCATGTGTAATTGGCAATTGTTGTGAGTGTAATTGTTCTAACACCTGGTTTCAATTTCCATAGTTCAAAGCTGACTACAAACTGCCATTTTACTTGCAAAATGAATTGATTCCCTTCCCTTAATTTCCACATCATGATTGATGAGTGCCTCTTTTCATTTTTACGAGTTCAAAGAGGGTAACAAACACTCGTAGTAGCTCGTCCGAAGACAAGTCCATTCTCATATATTTCACAAACCTGAGAAAGGAGAGGTTCTTTCCCAAAATAGGGTCTCTTGGTTTTTGGTTTACTGAGTCCAATGAAATTAACTTGGTATCGTTCATGTTTAGAAAGTTTGAACGAAGACGGAAGAAGACCCCAAAGGGTCCTTTTTCGTAACTAGTCAATCTAAACCGAAAAAAGAGATAAACTATCGTGGAAAAGACAACTATTCAAGTACTTTTATGATCATGAAAATGACAAGTTTGCTCCACGATATTTTCACATTTAGGGATTCCGAGAAGAGTTTAAAGAAGACTCCATTAGGTTTCTTTTCACGATGAACTGTTTTTACGAGCTTGAAAAGAATTTGAAAAAGATTCGAACCTTTGATACTAGGTTTAGGGAGCATGATCAAAGTGTCAAAATGAATTATCAAGCACCTTTTCTATTTTTTAGGAGTATGAAAAAGTCAAAAATTGAACTTCCCCATAGACAATACTATTCATTTTTATCCCTGCAAAACTTTTAAAAAGACCATTAGTCTCCCAAAAACATTTAAAATTGAGTTTTATAAACTATATAAAGGGAATTTTTAATGAAAATGATTTTAAAAACATTAAAAATAATATAATATCCTAAAAATACTTTATAAAAACCAAAGTAAATAGTAAAAACCAATTCATTTACCATTTACCAAGTCTTGGAGAGCATTTTGGGAGAATTGGTGTGCAGATTTCAGTCGGAGATTGTAGAGCCGTTACCCATCCATTTTCTGAGCCATCAAATATAGGTAAGAGCTAGAGGCCTCTTCTTCCTTTACATGGTTTCCATTTTTGATTTTTTTGATTTTTGAGGTTTTAAGGACAAGCCTAAAAAACATATGTCAGGTACCACTTCCGACCTTCAGAGGAAGAGCGGTGCCCAATAAGAAACACGCTTTTTCAGGATTACTCAGGTTGTGACATCGCTCTGTCCTAAGGGGATATGCACAATGCTGGTTGTGGTTATAGAAAAATAGATTCCCTAGTCAAAATAAAAAGTTTCAAGCATTTTTAAAAGTTGGATATGCTTCTTAGTGCTTCATTAATTGTTTTTGACAGGTCATTTTCTCAAAATGGTGACTTGGAAAGAGAGGAAACACGATGAGGACGATGCTCGTACTGCAAGATATGGGGTTTCCATAGCTTCTTTACGAGGCTGTGGAATTTTAAAAATATTCCACGTTCCTAGCATGCTTTCACATGTACGATTACTAGACTGCATCCTGTGGATGTGGAATCCAGAACAGCGGTATTTTGAGGTGGGACCCCATATTGTTACTACGAAGGTGGATGATATTTATTTCCTAATTGGGTTATCTAGAAAAGGAACACCTATCTCTCTGAATAGTTCTCGAGGTGGGGACATAACCACCCAGGAACTTATTATTCGCCACTGCTATCCAGGAACAAAGATGTTAGGTAAGAAGATCCCAATCAAGGCTGTGAGGGATCTACTACTTTGGACTATTCTATTTACTATCTAGAGGCTAGCTAGGAGCCAAGGGCCCCACCAAGCATATTGAGAACATATGCTGTAATCCCTGGAGGCCATGCCACCCATAGTGTTCAACTAGGCTGAGGTACTATTACTTGTGTTCAAATATCAGCTGACAAAGTGCCAACAAAGAGAGATAAAAAAGTTTGGGTATGGTCCCATCCTAGCATGCTTATTATTTTAAAGGGTACCTCTCTTTAGACCCCAGGTGGTATTTACAGAGCTTAGAGATAGAGACCCCGCACAGGAGGTGGCAGGGCCAAGGTCAAATTTGAGGCTCCCTTCTTTCATTGACTGAACGATTAGATCCTCATGATTGAGGACTATGCCTATGAAAAGACCGAATTCTAAGGGGATCTTGATCTACCACTACCACCTCATGCTCAATTGGGTGACATCGATAAGAAGAATACCCAAGATGTTGATTATGTTTTTATATTTTTATGTTTTATAATTTTTATGGATGATAACAAGACTTAATGTTTGCATGCACATGTTGGTGATGCACGGCTTGGGGGATCCTCCCCAATGGATAAGCAAGCAAGAGCTCGCTTTGGGCATAGAGGTGATTATGAACTCATCGAGCTGGAGGAGAACCTGGATCAGTTAACTTTGGATATCCCGGATGCTACTATAGATGACCTCCCTAGGAGGTTTCAGAGACATACTGTAGGAGTTTCGGGCCGCTTTAGCCACTTTCTACGTAGGGTATCAAGGGATATTATGTGCTACCATGAGCACCATTATAGTGGTTTGCATTATGTATCCTTGAAAGATTGCTAGCTTCAATAGTTTTGTATAATTTTGTATGCCTGAAATCTAGAGTGCTTCACATGAGGTGTCATGACCATATTTTTGTGAAAAACACTTTATATATATATATACAGACTCAATTTCAGTGTTTATATGTGCTTCAAATGGATAAATTATATTTACATGAGTTTTATGTGTCTTCTACAGTTTATTTTATTTTACAATGGACTATGTTTTATTTTTAAAAGTTATGAATGTGAAATATACCAGTATAGAATGTAATTTTCTAATGAATCAACAATCATATTATAATACCTAGGGATATGCCTATAAGTGATGGAATCAAAAGACCTTTCTAACAAACACACTCTCCAAAAGAGGTAGATAAGTGTAGAGTTCCTGATAGTATAGACGTGGTTTAGGTGACAAACCACTAGCTGAGAGTTCACAAATACTACCAAATCATGAATTTCTTGAGATGCAACCTCGGTGAGTAAGCCTATCACTACTTGATGCTAAATGATGTTGTTGGTAGTCAGATCAATACAAACCGCTCCTGAAATTACTAAATCCTGAGCTGAGGAATACAAAACACAAGCATCTGAGGCAAGGTTAAAGGTATGACAGCATGCACCATCAACGAAGCCATATAAATCCATCCAATATGCATAACCAAAACATGGTATAAACAGTATGAACATCAAACTCAAAACCATATTGAAAATGACAAAACGTAGTGAAAGTCAAATATACATGTATACAATGTACCATACATAAATTTCTTAAGCATAGTACCTCTTTAGGTACAACCCATTGCAAGGTTTCCCGAAGGGTATGTCAAAACAACAATTTTTCACAAAAAATTAAAGATTTGAGATAACATAAAATGCTGAAACTGCAGTTTACTAACAGATAACGGTTAGCAGTAAAAGACACAGCCAAATGATCAGTATTACATAATCTCAATTATGTTAACTAATCATTTTCCTTTTTGTAACATGAATAAGGTTTACTCGTGTATTGTTTTGTTTCAGTTTACTGATGAGTCTTCTTTATGACAAGTAGGTGGAATCTAACTTTGAATCCTGGGCTTACTTAGCATTTATGCTAACGCAGAAATATTACTAGTTCTTACAGGTTTCTAGGTATGATTGAACGAGTATCATTTTAATTTCGTAAAGTATTCTAGAAGTGTTTCTATTTGCAATAAATAATCTTAGTAAATAAGCTACTAAATTCCAAGCAACTTCCATGAGGTAAAAATAGTTTGCTTTCATCTGTTTTTCTTTTTCCTTGTAAACCATAGGGTCTTCACTTTTTGACCAATATCCTATCACGTTAGTTCATATTGTGGGTTTTAACATTATAAAAAATTGAACCAATATATTGCAGGTATTAGGCGGGATGTGGGGTTTAAGGTGGGGGTGGGTAGGGTGGTTTATAAGGATTGAGGTATAAAAAGGGTTGGGGAGGAAGTTTTAAGTATTGGGAGGGGGTTTCAACTAAAAGAGTTTGGGTCAATATCTCTAGAAATTAAGGGTATTTTTTAATATCCCATGATCTCACGTGCTATGTGAGAGGTTCACTAAGTGAAGTCCCCGTGTTCTAAACGAAGTTCCAATAATTGAGTTTCTTTCTTTATCATACTTAGCGACAGTAAAGATACTTACTGTGGCTCTAAACTTGTAATCTTAGTCGCATAGTACTTCTACTTTAATATGCATATCTTGCAACATTATACTAATTGTACTATTGGTTAGTATACATTATCATACTACTTGCTTGAGTATCAACCTGATCGATATTTTACTTCTGCAGGGAAACTTACAGCCTGAAAACTTCTTGTCATTATAAGTTTGATTAGTGTAAAAACAATAGTGTCTTTTCACATGAAAACATTGTTTGCCTATATTTGTTAAATCTATTTCAATCCCTATGGTTCTATTAATTATAGGTTCAAGTAGGATTATTCCATTGCAATTTTATTATTTTGGTAATACCTATCTTGTATTAAGTTACTGTCTACAATAGTTTCTAAGGTTGACGTTTTTTATAAATATCAACCTTCTATCCTATGCTATGCACCAGATATTTTGTATAATTCTAAAACCATTCTACCAAATATAGACATGGTAAATTACTGGAAAATGTCAAGTTGAGAAAAAACCAAAGTCTATTAAAGTCTCATCAATCTGAACTATGTAAAAGAATTCATAAAATTGTTCTTTTACTGCACTTAGCCAACTTTATAGTTTGCTACTATTTGATTTGTTAGTTTTTATAACACTTATAAATATACATAATCTATTTTTTTATTAGACATACAAGTCCATAGTTAGTTCAGAGGATTCTAAACAAATCTAAAACAAAGTTAAATTTGCAAAGAGTTCATGATTCTACTCCATACTATGCTATGGAACTTTATAAATGCCACCACTTGAATTGTTGTTTTAAAAGAGTATAACCATGCATAGACCACAATGTATTTACACATAGAAAAATATAGTGGTTCGATGGTTATAAACAAATTCAATTTGGACTATTCCATAATTAAATGGTTACTACACTTGCTAGGATCAATGTTAACAAAAAATGGTTTACCAAACATCCAAAGCATGTTATCAATATTATGATATAATAGACTTACGGTTAGCGATGAAGTAATTCTATACGATTGGTTTCGGGATAATCCAAAGTTTAAGTGGTGACACCTTTTCTAGGTCAACGTTAACTTAACATTGTATCCCCATGCCAATGATGAGCTATCAAACTATACGATAAGAAATATATATTTTATGGTGTGATAAAAAAGGCATGCATTATAGTTTATGCGTCGTCTGTTAAAAATCATTTGGTAGATAATTGGATATTATTTGATTGCATGAAAACTATTGAAATCGATCCATTGCATGGTTTTTAATATTGGAAACATGTGGTCTTCTCCTAGCCAAGTGTTGGAGATATAAATGACCGATATAACCCTAACCCTTATCGTTCTCCTTCCGTAGTTTGTGCTGCCTTCGGGCTGCTCTGCTATCTTTTCATGGCGGCCGTGGGTTATTTTTGGTCCTAGTTTGCTCCGAGTCTTGAGGGAGAGTTACTGTATTCATCAGTGCTTAGTCTCAATACCATATCTTTGTAACTATAGATTTCATCCTGCACAAGTTTGTTGGTTTTACTGCACCCAGCTTACGGCCTTTCTATATTCCATTTTTCTCCTCCCATAGTCTGTCACTGCTGTGCGGAGCTGAGAGTTTACTTGCTATTTGAATAAGCTTTAACTTCATCGTACGGTTTAGAAACTAAGTGCACACGTTGCAGTTGGTGACTATCTCTCCATAAGACTGCTTGCCATTGTTACACCAGGTAAATTATTAAGTTTCGATTTCATTAAACAGCATATGATTTTTACAACAGGTATGCAATAACTTAATATTTTCAAGTATTGACAGCTTGTGATGAAATCTCCTTGCAGGGACTGAAACTACATTCATCACCCATGAAGAAGAGTATACCGGCTATCTTTGAAGGCTGAGGCTTCAAACGGGTAAGCCTCATGGTCAAATGTTGGGTCCTCGCCCTTCTTGTATTAGGGTTTTCGATTGGAGAAGACCTGAACTTGGAAACTCTTCTAGTTTCATTCTTAGTTGTGTAGTCTCTTTTTAAAGGTTATTATTGTTTTTAACAAGTATTTAAACCCTCTCTAGTTGATGGGTAAGCCCGACTGTGAGTTGGGTAATGTATTTGGCTTAAATATTTAGTCTTATGGCTTATTAATGTAAACAGTAGTTTTGTTAAGACAACCCTTTCTTCGATCTCGGACTCGGTTTACAGTACTACTTTTTGATACTCTGTGTACTCAGGGTTTTTACCCTATTCAATTTTGAATGAAATTATTTGCTGTTTAAAATACCTTGTAGTAAATTATTGTTAATATTTAAAGACTCTCACTTAGTCTTGGTTATTTTTATAAATTTACTTGTTTTTGTTCAGTATTACGAGCAAGGGTTTTCCTGTAGGAAACCTTGTATAAATAAATCTTTCAATTTATTTTTAAAAGATTTGGTTACTTAGTTAAATTTAATTTAATAGTGTTTGTAGG
Organism: Pseudotsuga menziesii; assembly: GCA_001517045.1. Lineage (NCBI taxonomy): Eukaryota > Viridiplantae > Streptophyta > Pinopsida > Pinales > Pinaceae > Pseudotsuga > Pseudotsuga menziesii. The sequence continues at coordinate 188,308 of LPNX010728114.1, forward strand.
TGTGTTTGTAAATTTCCAGTTATAATATTACAAATGTCTTTTCACTTGTCCTTAATGGACTGTAACAATTTATAGTTAGTTTACTGGTTTATGAAATAAACAGTCCAAGTAATTGGATTATAGTTTAATACTTGTCATTTGTAAACATGATATTTGTTTAGGGTTTCGACCGTGTAATTTACTTTCATAGGTATATCCTGTTTGTAATTTTTAAAACAGTTCTTTCATAATAATCATTTATTTAAAGGTTATTTGTTTACATATTTTATTTGTTTTATTTAATAAAATACAGATAGAATTTATTAGAGTTCTTTGATAAGATGTACATAAACTCTGTACTTAGTTTGTTCTTTAGAATTTAATTATGTTAATAACACCATACTTGAGGTTCGAATATTTGTAGACATAGTTAGTTGATAATATTAATACATAAAATAAGTATTTCTAGTTTAAATCTTTACTTAGCAGAATATAATAAAGTGGTTTGACTGGGTTATTTCTACTGCACAAGCTACAGGTTAATAATTTAACACAAGCAATATATATATATATATATATATATATATATATATAGCATATCACAGTTTACCCTCCTGCATATTTTGATTTCAATAACACAATAATGTGTTGTGTATAAGTATAACATCTTATCTACTAGAGTAACTTATTAATATGATAAACCCGCTACCTGTAATGAGTTATTGGTATTTCTTTTCCACCATACTTGCATAAACAAGTTGGTTAAATAATAAACATAAATAAATCGGTTATTGTTCCTTTTTGATAAAATTCCACATATAGAAATAAATTACTTGCTACTGTAAAATGCATAATATATCTCATCATTTCAGTCTCTTATCACTTCCTTCATCTAATTTAAATACTCTGTCTATGCTAGAGTACGGTCTGGTCCTTCCAGGTGTGGAAAAACATAGATTAGAATTATTTTCATCTATTTATATTCATTCCTTCACTAATCCAAAAAGATTACTGAATCTTAACAATTTACAACTAAATACTTAACATTCATTTAGTAGTCAGATCCATATTTAACCATCTAACACAGTAAAACAAAAAGATTGTAGAACCTGATTAATATGGACAACAACGGCGTTAGGAGGTCATTCCTCTCTACCAACTCCTGGAGAGCACTCAAACAATGCTTCCTCAGGACCCTCGAGCCTGTTCCTAGTCTCCTTGGCTGAGAACTAGTGGAGCAAGCAAACAACAGACTAGTCCAATGACTCAATAATCACTCTGCACTCAATAGTAAGATCCTTCAGCCTAAAAGCTGCACTAGCTCACTTAGCTGTTAACCCCTCAAACTATTTCCACCAGTTCTCTTGCCATTGAATTTCTCTGAAGTACATTCACCTGAATGATCACTTCTCTAGAATGAGCAGCCTCAGCTCTCCTCAATGGGCATTTTTATAAAGATTGCTTAGGTCTTTTGGGTCAGTTGTCATTAATTGAGCCACCTGCTCTAATCCCACTTTCTTGGGGGATCATGACCCGAAATGTAGGGAGGTTGCCACCTGCAACAGTTAGAGGTGGTTTGAGGATGCTGCCACATGTTTGTTTTTTCTCCACCCAGTCTCCTTCACCAATTTGACTAGTAAACAATCTTTTAAAAGCTCTCCTAAGATGTTGTCTCCACTTTTATTTATTTATAATTAAAATATTCAGAATTACATTCAATGTCCTTGACTTTGCCGAGTCATCAATTACAACTTAGCATAAAATTTAACATATTGTCTTTGAATAAAATCAAATCAAATAATATTGTTTTTGCAAAATTGGGGCATGTGACATACACACCCGCTTAGAATATAACATCATCCTCGATGTTATTTATTCTTCATCTTCAGGATTCCCATGGAACAGAGTTGGATATGCATCTCACATATACTTTCCAATTCCTAGGTGGCTTCCTATGGACAAAGGTGCTTCCATTGCACCTTCACTTATCCAATGGTGTGGTTCTGAAGTGCGATCTCCCTCCGCCCGATGATACATCCAGTTCCACCAGAAAATATCCTTCTGGTTCGACCTGTACATCATTCCAGTTAACAACATGAGTAGCATCATGAACATATTTCTTTAACACAGAAATGTGAAAAACATTATGTAGTCTTAAATTTGGTGTTATTGCTAATTGATAAGCTACTTGTCCAATCCTAGACAAAATTTCAAATGGACCACAATAACGAGGTGTCAATTTTGCACAACTCCCCAATCTCAGAGAGATCTTTTTGGGCCTCACCTTGATGAACACATGTCAACCTACCTAAAACTCCTCTGGAGTTTTTGTTAACTCTGCTTGACTTTTCTGCCGATCCTGCACAACTTTCAAATTACTCTACACCTGTTTTAAAATTTCTTCCATTTCCTTTAATAGTTCAGGACCTAATACCAATCTATCCATTGGATTACTTCAAGAGATAGGAGTATTACATTTCCTTCCATACAAAATTTCGAAATGACTAAATCTGGCTGATGTCTGACAATTATTATTATAAGCAAATTCTACCAGATGCAAATAATCCTCCCCTTTACCTGGCTGGTATTTCACATACATTCTTAATAAATCTTCCAGTACTTGGTTTACCTTTTCAGTTTGTCCATTTGTTTGAGGATGGAAAGAAGTACTAAAATTTAATGTACTGTTTAATCCTTTAAACAAAGATTTCCAAAATTTTCCTGTAAATTTAGGATATCTATCTGAGATTATGACTTTCGGTATTCCATGCAATCGAAAAATCTATTTTAGAAAGATATCAGCTATGTTTGTAGCTTTATATGTAGTTTTAACAGGTATAAAGTGAGCTGCTTTACTTAACTTATCGACTACTACCATGCTGAGTCATTTAAATTCTTATTTCTAGGCAGTCCAGTAACAAAATCGAGACAGATTATTTGCCATTTCCAGCTAGAAATGGGTAATGGATGAAGTAATCCAGTTGGGTGTTGATTTTCAGTTTTCACCTGCTGACATTCAAAACACCTAGCAATATATTCTGCTACTTCAGTCTTCATATTTGGCCAAAAATATTCTTTTCTTAACATAGTTATAGTCTTTTGATAGCCTGGATGACCTGAGTATGGAGTTTTATGAATTTCATCCGTAATTATCAGCTTAACTTTAGGTATGTTAGGTACATACATTCTGTCTTTATATAGTAGAAATTCTTTTGCATTCAAATTGTACCGTTTACTTAAGCTTTATGTTGGATTTTCTTTATTTTTAGCTTGTAAATTTTGGTAAATTTCATCTTGTTCTATTACTGCTTTAATCTATTCATCCAAGTCCATAGTATAAGTTGTAGGAATATATTAAACCCACTCACAACTTAGGATAAAATAATTAATCATTATTTGATTAATTATTCACCCACTAGCTTAATTAGTTGGCATCCACTTGCACCTTAAAGTCAATACATGCCATCTATATCCTAGGAATGATTTATTTCTGAAGGATGGGTTGATCCAGAATTAGTATACAGGACTTTACTGCAGATTCTGCTTTTTTCTGCTTTTTCTGCTTTTTCTGCATTTTCCTGCTTTTCTATGGATAAGATAAAAGCTAGTCAACTAGGAAACTGGGAGCTTTTGTTTCCAACCCATCCTCCATTATTTTTTCTCCATTTTCTAGGATTAGCATGTTATTTCCATCTCCTTGACAACTCACTCATGCTTTTTCCAACTCGTGAGGTCCTTGATAGATTTAGCAAGTGCTTTATCCACCTATGGGGGTTTGCTATATTTTGGTAAGTCAGCCTTTTTGAGCTTTATGATTTGTTTCCATACAATTAGACTTTCCTATGAGGGATGTACTATTTATGTACACTATTATTTATAATTATTCAATGGAAGTATACACACCAATATTCATCTCTTCATTCATGCGATTCAATCTCTTTTCTTCTCTCTATTTTTCCTGTGTATGCTTGTGAGAATTCTTAGTAGCAAGATCTATTTCCTGTGCTTCTTTTTAGAATCATTGCACATAGCATTGATCTATTATTTCTACATGGTATCATAGCAACAGGTTGATCAAGTTCTATAGAGTTGAGGAGCACATCCAGTCTCCTATCCCTCTTTGAAGAAGAGCTTGTCTAGATTACAAGATTTTCTACTAGTTTGTTTTGGAGGTTACAGAGAGTATCTCTTAGAGCATATCAACAAATTCAATATGAATTGAAAATTTCCTCTACTATCTCCTTTCAACTATGCTTATTGGAAGCCAAAGATGAGTGCATACTTGAAGAGGCAATGTCTCTTTGATGTCTCCATTGGTGCATTGAGTGAACCTGAGTCTTATGAAGAGAAGATTGATTGGATAAATAATTGTGATAGAGCTTATGGAATTATGTGTTTGGGAATGTATCCAAATATATATCATCTCATATATTTTTCTGAATTTCCATTTGAGCTTTGGAAAATTTTGGACAAAGCTTTTGGTTTGCAGGAAATTGAAGATGAAGCATGGAGCGAACCTAGCATCTCCTCTTGTTCTCTTTCTCAAGATTTCTTGGCCTCTATATTCTCTGATGAAGTTGATCATGATGAATAATTTTCTCATAAATTTCATGTTGCTGCTGCCCTCTTTCATTTGAATGCTTCCTCCTTCAATGAAGAAGCAAATATTGAAGAGCCATATTTTTCTATGTCTCTTGAAGGTGATTTTTCTTCTTGTGATACTATTGATGAAAAAGAAGTAACATATGGAGCTGCTACTGATATTGATTATGATCCTATAACCCATTCATTTTTCTCTCAATCTCCTATCTTAGATTCTGAGATCTATGTGCCAGATTCTTTACACCGCTTGCATGCCTCTCTCATTGATGGTGCGCAACCCAGTGACTTCCAGGATGTTTGCTTAGCCACATCAAGATTTATTTGTGTCATACCACTTACCTTACTTGATCTCATGTGCTTCAGCATATCCTCCTTTGTTCTTGGCATCAATACTCAGAGCCTTCTTGCAGATTGTGAACATCTCATTCTTTCCTCCTTTCATACAGAGGATTCATTACCAGTGTATTCCTATGAGTCTATTGATATGCTTATATGTGATCCTTTGGATTCTGATTTAGAAGCATATTTTCAGGTTGATACACATATAATACCACCATCCATACCATCTACCATACCTCTGAATAATCCAAAGACTATACAAATCCCAAGCTCACTAGTTAATTCCTCATTGGTCTCTTATGCAGTGATATTTATCTTACATGATTTGAAGTATTTCTTAACTTTCAGTGGCTGGTTATCCATGACCTTAGTAATATATGGACTGATATTAAACATGTTTGGATCTGTTCTAAACACTTATGGTTCAGATCTTATGCCCATCCATCATTCAGATTTTTACACCTATCAGTTTTCCCCAGTTGTTCATAATTTTCCTAGTCTAGCCCTATATCCTCATGGAGCCACTGAATCCTTTGTCTTTTATGTTCCATATGTTAATATTTATGATATATCATAGTTTTATCAGACTCATATCAGATATATATAGGTGCTACGTCAGATTGGAAGATTGACATGTGATACACATCACAATTTTGCAAGCTATTCAGGGAATTGGGTGTGAAATAAATTTCCTTATTTTTTGTACTCTTTGGAAAGGAGTATGCACAGATCTCTTTTCCATTTAGGATTATGTTTGCAGATCAGAGTTTGAAAGCACAAAGAAGCATTCATATAATGCTCCTACTTCATCAGTTGATGAGATACAAGGAGTCTCTCATCTTCCTTCTTGCAGGTTCTACACTCCAGCACATGATCATGGAGTTCATGATTTCTTCAGCAAGTCCTTCATACAAAAGTAGTTCAGTCAGATCATTAAAGTGAATATGAAGATATGTTGAAGACATATTTCAAATTTTGTGCCTTGTCCTATCTTGAGGGAGGATTTTCCCCATGTGGTTTTGCCTCTTTCCTCACTTTTCTGGACATAATAATTGTTAAAGGGTGACCATAGCCTTGTTGCTGGGCCCTATATGCATCCATATGCATCTATATTTTTTGGCATACCATCATAAAGTCAGACTTATAGGAGGGTGTAGGAATATATTAAACCCACTCACAACTTAGGATAAAATAATTAATCATTATTTGATTAATTATTCACCCACTAGCTTAATTAGTTGGCATCCACTTGCACCTTAAAGTCAATACATGCCATCTATATCCTAGGAATGATTTATTTATAATTCTAGGTTGATCCAGAATTAGTATACAGGACTTTACAACATATTTTGTTTTTTTCTGCTTTTTCTGCTTTTTCTATGGATAAGATAAAAGCTAGTCAACTAGGAAACTGGGAGCTTTTGTTTCCAACCCATCCTCCATTAGTTTTTCTCCATTTTCTAGGATTAGCATTTTATTTCCATCTCCTTGACAACTCACTCATGCTTTTTCCAACTCGTGAGGTCCTTGATAGATTTAGCAAGTGCTTTATCCACCTATGGGGGTTTGCTATATTTTGGTAAGTCAGCCTTTTTGACCTTTATGAGTTGTTTCCATACAATTTGACTTTCCTATGAGGGATGTACTATTTATGTACACTATTATTCATAATTATTCAATGGAAGGATACACACCAATATTCATCTCTTCATTCATGTGATTCAGTCTCTTTTCTTCTCTCTATTTTTCATGTGTATGCTTGTGAGAATTCTTAGTAGCAAGATCTATTTCCTGTGCTTTTTTTAGCATCATTGCACATAGCATTGATCTATTATTTCTACATAAGTGCTGATAACTACTGCAAAATTTAGCCTTGCATTCCTACTTAATGCATCAACAACTTTACTTTCTTTACCTTTAATATGTTTAATTTCGAAATCATACTCACTTAAGAAAGATAACCACCTAGCTTGTCTGGAATTTAGATTAAGCTGATCTAACAGATACTTCAATCCTTTATTATCAGTCATTAAAATAAATTTTCTTCCAATTAGGTGATGTTGCCACATCTTTAAAGCATGTATAACTACTAATTCCAGATCATAAGTTGCATAATTCTTTTCATGAATTTTTAATTTTCTAGACTCATAGGCAGTAACATGCCCTTATTGAGTCAGAACATCGCCTAATCCATCATTGCAGGCGTCAGTGCACACTACAAATTCTTTATCGGGATCAACTATTCTTAAAATAGGTGCGCTGGTTAATAAAGTTTTTAACTTTTTAAAGCTTTCCTCACATTTTTGGTTTCAATCAAACTTCTTTCATTTCTTTTGTAAATAAGTTATCAGATTCGCGATCCTCAAAAAACCTTCAATGAATCTCCGGTAGTAACCGGTAATTCCCATGAAAGATAGAACATCAGTTACATCCTTAGGAACCGGCCAATCCTTGATTGCCTTTATCTTTTTGGGATCTACTGAAATCCCTTCCTTGGTCACCACATGACCTAAGCACTGAATCTTATCCTTGAAGAAATCACATTTACTAAACTTTGCGAAGAGTTGATGATCTCGCAACTCTTGCAAAACAATTTTTAAATGTTATATATGTTCTTCTTCAGTTTTTTAATAGATTAATATATCGTCAATGAACATGACTACAAACTTATCTAGATACTTATGTATAATGTTTTTCATTAAACACGTAAAAACAACTGGAGCATTAGTAATCCCGAATGGCATGACGAAAAACTTGCAATGGCCATATCGAGTTCTAAAAGTTGTCTTAAAGATATCTTCATCTTTAATCATAACTTGATGATGTCCAGACCTTAAATCTATTTTTGAAAACACCGTGGCTCTGCGTAGTCGATCAAACATATCATCTATGCGGGGCAACAGGTATTGATTTTTAATGGTCATCTTATTCAACTGATGGTAATCTATGCAAAGTCACATGGTCCTGTCCTTTTTCTTAACGAAGATGATAGGTGCTCCCGAGGGAGACACACTAGGTCGAATATACTTTTTATCAATTAGTTCTTTTAATTGGGACTTTAATTCATTAAGTTCAAGTATGTTCATTCGATAAGGGGCCTCTGAGCTAGGTACTACACCAGGTACCAGCTTAATGGTGAAATGCAATTCCCTTTTTGGAGGTAGTCCCGGAATTTCTTTAGGGAATACATCAACATATTCTTTTAAGACTGGTATGTATTCCAATTTTAATGTATCTGTCTTAATTAGAATCTCCTCATTGGTTATGGTTATTGCATAAGCTTTACATCCCTTCCTAACATCTCTCTTAAGTTGTAGAGCAGAAATCTGCCTTATGGTGGTTTTTCTAGGGATTCCTTTTACACTTACTAGTTTTCCATCACTATCTAAACATGTGAAGGTTTTATCATAACAATTTAAAATTGCCCTATGTTGTTATAACTAGTCCATACTGATCAGTAAATCATAAGAACCAAGAGCCAATACATTAATCTTTACAACAGTTTCAAAATGATCCATAACTACCGCACATTCTTTTACAAAACAAGTTACCTTCCTTTTAGCACTAGTGGCTAACTGAACCAACCAAGAATTCTCAAATTTTTCAACAGGTAACTTACATTTTTCTACCATTTTAGGTGTAATATAAGTAAGACTAGCTTCTGGATCAATCAAAATAGTTACAGGGGTTTGATTTATCATATCTTTTACTTCCACCATGGAAGTCTGATATTTTGATTGTCGATTCTCCAAGGCTGCGTTGATTCTGGGGTAAGTCCTTGCTAATTCTCCAATATTCATGTCCTTCTATACGGTATGAATATTGCTGACAGTATTTTTTCGATTAGGATAGACTGAAGCATAGTGTGGGCCATTACACTCCTAGAACTTTATAGGTTCTTTGCGCTCAAAGTTCTTATTATAATTACCATGGTTATTAGCAAATTCTTTACCCTTAGAATTATTATGATTGCTTGGTGGAGTATTCTTATTTCCTTGGAAATTATTGTTAGGATAATTTTTGGCCTTATTATTCCTAGAATTTCTATTGGACACAAAATCCTTCTTCTTTTGTTCATACTAGTTATAAATATTCTTGGCTTTCCAGTTGGCCAAGCTTTTCTTCTTTCGATTCTGTTCAAAACAAAAGTTAGCTTTCCTCATAGCTTCTTCCAAAGTCTTTGGATTGTCATATTCAATATTGTCCTTAATATGATAAGGTAGACATTTGAGGAATCGCTATACTTTTGGTTTCTCATCTACAAGGTAGGGCACATACCTAAGTAGACTTAAAAACTTGATGTTTAGATCTTTCATTGTCATTGATCCTAATTTAAGCTCATAAAATTCTTTTTCTCTCTCTTCATAATATTGCTCAAACATAAATTTATTTTTAAAGTACCTCTTGAAGGTACTCCAATTCACATTATTTTCTTTTATCCCCTTCACTCTTTTCAAGTCCTGCCACCAAATGTTAACCTTTCCTGAGAGATTGTAAATAGCCATTCTAGCCTTTAACTGGTTAGAATAGTTATATATTTGGAAGTACTTCTTCATCCAAGATAACCAGGATTTCGCTTCCTCCCCCTTCTCAGTCTCTCCATTGAATGTTGGTGGTTTTATCTTTTTGAATTCCCCAGAAATTTCCTCATAAGCTTTGTATTTCCTCTATTTAGCGTAATGATTATCATCACTACTATAACTAGTAGAATGAAAATTTCGTTGTTCACCAAACACCTCTGAAGATGAACTGCTTTCATTTTTAGTATGTTTCATCTTTTAAATTTACGTTGATGACTTATATCTTCTGATTCAGTTTTTCTACCCCTACCCTCAGTTTGAAACTTTTCGATTAGAATCTGATTCAGCTCCTCCTGAGCCCTTAGAATCCTTTCATTCTCTTGTTTTACCGATTCCATTTCAAATTTTAGGTCTTTTACAGTTTTTAATATTTATGAGGAATTGGTAGTTAAATATTCTGGAATAGGATCTCTTGGTAAGTTTTCTGGTTCAGTAAATGGAGATTCCTCCTCTGCATATTCTTTCAGCCTTTGCATACCTGTTTGTTAAACTTCAGAAACAATTTCTCTGTAGAATAACATTTAAAAGAAAAAATACATCAGCATAATAATTCAATTTACTGTTTCATAAAATCTAGTTGGGATTCATCAAAGCCTAGTGTTTGAACCTTGTGCTCTAATAACACATGTCAAAACCCCAAATTTTCACAAAAATTTAAAATTTTGAGATAACATAACATGCTGAAACTGCAGTTTACTAACAGCTAACGGTTAGCAGTAAAAGACATAGTCAAATGATCAGTATTACATAATCTCAATTATGTTAACTAATCATTTTACTTTTTGTAACACGAATAAGGTTTACTTTCGTATTGTTTTGTTTCAGTTTATTGGTGAGTCTTCTTTATGACAAGTAGGTGGAATCTAACTTTGAATACTGGGCTTACTTAGCATTTATGCTAACGCAGAAAGATTACTGATTCTTACAGGTTTCCAGGTATGAATGAATGAGTATCATTTTAATTTCATAAAGTATCTAAAAGTGTTTCTATTTACAATAAATAAGCTTAGTAAATAAGCTACTAAATTCCAAGCAACTTCCATGAGGTAAAAGTAGTTTGCTTTCATCGTTTTTTTTTTCTTATAAACAAAGTTCCAATAATTGAGTTTCTTTCTTTATCATACTTAGCGACAGTAAAAATACTTACTGTGGCTCTAAACTTGTAATCTTAGCTGCATAGTACTTCAACTTTAATATGCATATCTTGCAACATTATACTGATTGTACTATTGGTTAATATACATTATCATACTACTTTCTTGAGTATCGAGCTAATCGATATTTAACTTCTACAAGGAAACTTACAGCTTGAAAACTTCTTGTCATTACAAGTTTGATTAGTGTAAAAAAAATAGTGTCTTTTCACATGAAAACACGGTTTGCCTATATTTGTTAAATCTATGTCAATCCCTGTGGTTCTATTAATTATAGGTTCAAGTAGGATTATTCCCTTGCAATTTTATTATTTTGGTAATACCTATCTTGTATTAAGTTACTGTCTACAACATTTTCTAAGGTTGATGTTTTCTATAAATATCAACCTTCTATCCTATGCTGTGCAACGGATATTTTGTATAATTATAAAACCATTCTACCAAATATAGACATGGTAAATTGCTGCCAAATGTCAAGTTGAGAAACAACAGAAGTCTATTAAAGTCTCATCAATCTGAACTATCTAAAAGAATTCATAAAAGTGTTCTTTTACTACACTTAGCCAACTTGATAGTTTTCTACTATTTGGTTTGTTAGTTTTTATAAGACTTATAAACATACATAATCTATTTTGTTTATTAGACATACAAGTCCATAGTTAGTGCATAGGATTATAAACAAATCTAAAACAAAGTTGAATTTGCAAAGAGTTCATGGTTCTAATCCACACATTGCTATGCAACTTTATAAATGTCACCACTTGAATTGTTGTTTTAAAAGAGTATAACCATGGATAGACCACAATGTATTTAAAAATAGAAAACTATAGTGGTTCGATGGTTATAAACAAATTCAATTTGAACTATTCCATAATTAAATGGTTACTACACTTGCTAGGGTCAATCCTAGGATGCTTATTATTTTAAAGGGTACCTCTCTTTAGACCCCAGGTGGTATTTACAGAGCTTAGAGATAGAGACCTTGCATAGGAGGTGGCAGGGCCAAGGTCAAATTTGAGGCTCCCTTCTTTCATTGATTGAACGATTAGATCCTCATTATTGAGAACTATGCCTATGAAAAGACTGAATTCTAAGGGGATCCCGATCTACCACTACCACCTCGTGCTCAATTAGGTGACATCGGTAAGAAGAATACCCATGATTTTGATTATGGTTTTATATTTTTATGTTTTATAATTTTTATGGATGATAACAAGACCTAATGTCTGCATCCATATGTTGGTGATGCACGGCTTGGGAGATCCTCCCCAATGGATAAGCAAGCAAGAGCTCGCTTTGTCCATAGAGGAAATGATGAACTCATCGAGCTGGAGGAGAACCTGGATCGGTTAAATTTGGATATCCCAGATGCTGCTATAGACGACCTCCCTAGGAGGTTTCAGAGAGATACTATAGGAGTTTCGGGCCTCTTTAGCAACTTTCTACATAGGATATCAAGGGGTATTATGTGCTACCATGAGCACCATTAGAGTGGTCTGCATTATGTATCCCTAAAAGATTGCTAGCTTCAGGATTTTTGTATAATTTTGTATGCTTGAAAGCTAGAGTGCTTCAGATGAGGTCTCATGACCATATTTTTGTGAAAAACACTTTATATATATACAGACTCAATTTTAGTGTTTGTATGTGCTTCAAATGAATAAATTATATTTACATGAGTTTTATGTGTCTTCTATAGTTTATTTTATTTTACAATGGACTATGTTTTATTTTTAAAAGTTATGAATGTGAAATATACCAGTATAGAATGTAATTTTCTAATGAATCAACAATCATATTATCATACCTAGGGATATGCCTATAAGTGATGGAATCGAAAGACCTTTATAACAAACACACTCTCCAAAAGAGGTAGATAAGTGTAGAGTTCCTAATAGTGTAGACATGGTTTAGGTGACAAACCACTAGCTGAGAGTCCATAAATACTACCAAATCATGAATTTCCTAAGATGCATCCTCGGTGAGTAAACCTATCACTACCCGATACTCAATGATGTTGTTGGTAGTCAGACCAATACAAACCGCTCCTGAAATTACTAAATCTTCAACTGAGGATTACAAAACACAAGCATCTGAAGCAAGGTTGAAGGTATGATAGCATGCACCATCAACAAAGCCATGTAAATCCATCCAATATGCATAACCAAAACATGGTATAAACAGTATGAACATCAAACTCAAAACCATATTGAAAATGACAAAATGCAGTGAAAGTCAAATATACATATATACAACGTACCATACATAAATTTCTTAAGCATAGTACCTCTTCAGGTACAACCCGTTGCGAGGTTTCCCGAAGGGTATGTCAAAACAACAAATTTTCACAAAAAATTAGAATTTTGAGATAACATAAAATGCTAAAACTGCAGTTTACTAACAACTAACGGTTAGCAGTAAAACACATAGTCGAATGATCAGTATTACATAATATCAATTATGTGAACTAATCATTTTCCTTTTTGTAACATGAATCGGGTTTACTTGCATATTGTTTTGTTTCAGTTTACTGATGAGTCTTTTCTATGACAAGTAGGTGGAATCTGACTTTGAATCCTAGGCTTACTTAGCATTTATGCTAACGCAAAAATATTACTGGCTCTTAGAGGTTTCCGGGTATGATTGAATGAGTATCATTTTAATTTCATAAAGTATTCTAGAAGTGTTTCTATTTGCAATAAATAAGCTTAGTAAATAAGCTGCTAAATTCCAAGCAACTTCCATGAGGTAAAAATAGTTTGCTTTCATCAGTTTTTCTTTTTCCTTGTAAACCATGGGGTCTTCACTTTTTGACAAATATCCTATCACGTTAGTTCATATTGTGGGTTTTAACATTATAAAAAATTGAACCAATATATTGCAAGTATTAGGCGGGATGTGGGGTTTAAGGTTGGGGTGGGTAGGGTGGTTTATAAGGATTGAGGTATAAAAAGGGTTGTGGAGGAAGTTTTAAGTATTGGGAGGGGGTTTCAACAAAAAGATTTTGGGTCAATATCTCTGGAAATTAAGAGTATTCTTTAATATCCCATGATCGCACATGCTATGTGAGAGGTTGACTAAGTGAAGTCCCCTTGTTGTAAACGAAGTTCCAATACTTGAGTTTCTTTCTTTATCATACTTAGAGACAGTAAAGATACTTACTGTGGCTCTAAACTTGTAATCTTAGTCGCATAGTAATTCTACTTTAATATGCATATCTTGCAACATTATACTAATTGTACTATTGGATAATATACATTATCATACGACTTGCTTGAGTATCAACCTGATTGATATTTAACTTCTGTGGGAAAACTTACAGCTGGAAAAATTCTTGTCATTATAAGTTTGATTAGTGTGAAAACAATAGTGTCTTTTCACATGAAAACACTATTTGCCTATATTTGTTAAATCTATGTCAATCCCTATGGTTCTATTAATTATAGGTTCGAGTAGGATTATTCCATTGCAATTTTATTATTTCGATAATACCTATCTTGTATTAAGTTACTATCTACAATAGTTTCTAAGGTTGATGTTTTCCATAAATATCAACCTTCTATCCTATGCTATGCACCAGATATTTTGTATAATTCTAAAACCATTCTACCAAATATAGACATGGTAAATTACTGGCAAATGTCAAGTTGAGAAACAACCGAAGTCTATTAAAGTCTCATCAATATGAACTATGTAAAACAATTCATAAAAGTGTTCTTTTACTACACTTAGACAACTTTATAGTTTGCTACTATTTGATTTGTTAGTTTTTATAAGACTTATAAACATACATAATCTATTTTTTTTATTAGACATACAAGTCCATAGTTAGTTTAGAGGATTCTAAACAAATCTAAAACAAAGTTGAATTTGCAAAGAGTTCATGGTTCTAATCCACACATTGCTATGCAACTTTATAAATGTCACCACTTGAATTGTTGTTTTAAAAGAGTATAACCATGCATAGACCACAATGTATTTAAACATAGAAAAATATAGTGGTTCAATGGTTATAAAAAAATTCAATTTGGACTTCTTTATAATTAAATGGTTACTACACTTGCTAGGTTCAATGTTAACGAAAAATAGTTTACCAAACATCCAAAGCATGTTATCAATATTATGATATAATAGACTTATGGTTAGCGATGAGGTAATTCTATACGATTGGTTTCAGGATAATCCAAAGTTTAAGTGGTGACACCTTTGCAATGTTAACTTAACGTTGTATCTCCATGCCAATGATGAGCTATCAAACTATACGATAAGCAATATATATTTTATGATGTGATAACAAAGGCATACGTTATAGTTTATGTGTCGTTTGTTAAAAATCATTTGGTAAATAATTGGATATTATTGCATTGCAGGAAAACTATTGAAATCGATCCATTGCATGGTTTGTAATATTGGAAACACGTGGTCTTCGTCTGGCCAAGTGTTGGAGATATAAATGATGGATACAACACTAACCCTTATCATTCTCCTTCCGCAGTTTTTGCTGCCTTCGAGCTGCTCTGCTAGCTTTTCATGGCGGTCGTGGGTTCTTTCCTGTCCCAGTTTGCTCCAAGTCTTGAGTGAGAGTTACTGTATTCGTTGGTGCTTAGTCTCAATGCCATATCTTTGTAACTGTATATTTCATCCTGCACAAGTTTGTTGGCTTTACTGCACCTGGCTTACGGCCTATCTATATTCCATTTTTCTCCTCCCACAATCTGTCACTGTTGTGCGGAGCTGAGAGTTTACTTGCTATTTGAATAAGCTTTAACTTCGTCGTAGGGTTTAGAAGACTAAGTGCACACATTGTGGTTGGTGACTGTCTCTCCATAAGACTGCTTGCCATTGTTACACTAGGTAAATTATTAAGTTTCGATTTCATTAAACAACATATGATTTTTAAAACACGTATGCAATAATTTAAGAGTTTCAAGTATTGACAGCTTGTGATGAAATCTCCTTGTAGGGACTGGAACTACATTCATCACCCGTGAAGAAGAGTATACCAGCTATCTTTGAAGGTCGAGGCTTCAAAAAAGTAAGCCCTGTGGTCAAATGTTGGGTTCCCGCCCTTCTTGTCTCAGGTTTTTCGATTGGAGAAAACCTAAACTTGGAAACTCTTCTAGTTTTGTTCTTAGTTGTTCAGTCTCTTTTTAAAGATTATTATTGTTTTTAACAAGTATTTAAACCCTCTCTAGTCGATGGGTAATCCCGGCGGTGAAAGATGGGTAATGTATTTGGTTTAAATGTTTAGTCTTATGGCTTATTAATGTAAACAGTAGTTTTGTTAAGATAACCCTATCTTCGAGCTGGGACTCAGTTTACAGTACTACTTTTTGATACTCTTTGTACTGAGGGTTGTTACCCTATTCGATTTTGAATGAAGTTATTTGCTATTTAAAATACATTGTAGTAAATTATTGTTAATATTTAAAGACTGTCACTCAGTATTGGTTATATTTATAAATTTACTTGTTTTTGTTCAGTATTACGAGCTAGAGTTTCTTATAGGAAACCTTGTATAAATAAATCTTTCGATTTATTTTTAAAAGATTCAGTTACTTAGTTAAATTTAATTTAATTAGTGTTTGCAGCTGTGTGTGTAAATTTCCATTTATAATATTAAAAATGTCTTTTCACTTGTCCTTAATGGACTATAACAATTTATAGTTAGTTTACTGGTTTATTAAATAAATAGTCCAAGTAATTGGATTATAGTTTTATACTTGTCATTTGTAAACATGATATTTGTTTAGGGTTTCGACCCAATTTACTTTCACGGGTATATCCTGTTTGTAATTTTTAAAACAGTTCTTTCATAATAATTATTTATTTAAAGGTGATTTATTATCATATTTTATTTGTTTTATTTAATAAAATACATATAGGGTTTATTAGAGTTCTTTGATAGGATGTACATAAACTCTGTACTTAGTTTGTTCTTTAGAATTTAATTATGTTAATAAAACCCTACTTGAGGTTTGAATATTTGTAGACATAGTTAGTTGATAATATTGATACATAAACTAAGTATTTCTGGTATAAATCTTTACTTAGCAAAATATAATAAAGTGGTTTGATTGGGTTATTTCTACTGCACAAGCTACAGGTTAATAATTTAACACAAGGAGTATATATAT
>LPNX010728114.1:205199-230128 GCA_001517045.1 Pseudotsuga menziesii
CTACTAGAGTAACTTCTCAATATGATAAACCTGCTACCTATAATGAATTATTGTTATTTCTTTTCCAACATACTTACATAAACAAGTTGGTTAAACAATAAACATAAATAAATAGGTTATTGTTCTTTTCTGATAAAATTCCACATATAGAAGTAAATTACTTGCTACTGTAAAATGCATAATATATCTAATCATTTTAGTCTCTTATCACTTCCTTCATCTACTTTAAATACTCTGTCTATGCTAGAGTACGGTTTGGTCCTTCCAGACGTGGAAAAACAAATATTAGAATTTTTTTCATCTATTCAGATTCATTCCTTCACTAATCCAAAAAGATTACCAACTCTTAACAATTTACAACTAAATACTTAACATTCATTTAGCAGTCATATCCATATTTAACCATCTAACATAGTAAAACAAAAATATTGTAGAACGTGATTAAGCTGGACAACAACAACTTTAGGAGGTCATTCCTCCCTACCAACTCCTGGAGAGCACTCAAACAACGCTTCCTCAGGACCCCTGAGCCTATTCCTGGTCTCCTTGGCTGAGAACTGGTGGAGCTAGAAAACAACAGACTAGTCCAATGACTCAATAATCACTCTACACTCAGCAGTAAGATCCTTCAGCTGAAAAGCTACAATAGATCACTTAGCAGTTAACCCCTCAAACTCTTTCCACAAATTCCCTTGCCATTGAATTTCTCTAAAGTACATTCACCTGAATGATCAATTCTATAGAATGAGCATCCTTAGCTCTCTTCAATGGGAATTTTTATAAAGATTACCTAGGTCTTTTGGGTCAGTTGTCATTAATTGAGCCACTTACTCTGATCCCACTTTCTTGGGGGATCATGACCCCAAATGTAGGGAGTTTGCCACCTGCAACAGTTGGAGGTGGTTTGAGGATGCTGCCACATGTTTGTTTGCTCTCCACCTAGTTTCCTCCACCAATTTGACTAGTAAACACTCTTTTAACAGCTCTCCTAAGCTATTGTCTCCACTTTTATCTATTTATAATTAAAATTTTCAGAATTGCATTCAATATCCTTGACTGTGCTGAGTCATCAATTACAACTTAGCATAAAATTTAACATATTGTGTTTGAATAAAATCAAATAAAATAATCTTGTTTTTGCAAAATTTGGGCATGCGACAGTGTATCCCATAATAGTCTACGAGCTCGTAATCCCCTTTCTCTAAGACCTTACTAACGAGAAAGGGACCATACCACTTGGATTAAAACTTTCTCTTCGCTAGTTTGTCATGTCTCTGATCATAAGTCAGAACTAGGTCACCTTAATTGAAGAAACGAGGTTGAAAATAATTTTCATAATGTGCCTTGACACCTTTTTTGTGTGCCTCATTAGCCAAGGAAACATCTCTTCTACTTTCATCAAGGTTGGTCAAGTACATAAATCTCTCTTCCTCAGTGGAAGTGTTCGGGAGAAGTTCTACTGTAAGTTTAAGTGACACAATTTGACACTTTATAAGGAGGATAACTTCTAGTCCATCGACCAACTCAAAGGGTGTGAAACAATTTTATGTTTGTACTGAATTCCTATAAGCCAAAAGTGTGAAAATGAAAGTTAAGTGCCAGTTGGATTTGTGATCTCCAACCATCCTACGCAACATAGTTTTCAAAACTTTGTTAATTCCCTCCACCTAACCCTTAGCATGCGGGTAATATGGAGATGATTTTTCATGGTGAAAACCCATCTTAGCACTCAGCTCATCCATCATTTGATTCTAGAAATGAGATCTATGGTCAGTGACTATAGCTTGCCGGACTCCAAACCTAGCTATCACATGGTTAAATAAAAAGAGGGCGGTAGTCTTACTAGCCTCTTCATATGTAGGCATTGCCTTAGTCTATTTTTGGAACTAATAGATGGCTATAATGATGTAACCATGACCCCCATATGAGGTAGGCTTACAATGCATAAAATCAATACCCCACTTGGAAAAAGGACCAATTGCAATGACAGGGTGTAAAGGAGCAGGGTGGGTGCGTTTTTTTGGATAAACGTGTTGACAAGGTGGGTGTGATTTTTGGGATAAAAGTGTTGATAGGGTGGGAATTTCTTAACCACTTCATGACAATATTTAAAGATTGAGGGCCAAAAATAACCAGCGCGAAGGATTTTCTAGGATGTAGCCATCCCAGAAAGATGGTCGCCACATGCTCCAGAGTGGTAGTCATTCAGAACCTGTTCAGCCTCTTCATGTGTAAGGCACCGTCGAAGGATGGAATCGATACCACATTGGTACAATGTATCATTAAAAATGAGATATTACTTTGCATGGTGATGAATATGATGATGATCGTCATGGGATATGTCTAGCTGAAATATTTAGCTCTCGCGATAAATGATCAAATCTCCATACCATGGACCAGTTGTGCTTATCAAGAACAAAAATTCATCTAAGAATGAATCATTGGGCTCAGATTCCATCAAAGAACAGGGAAGGTAACACATCAACTCCACGAAAACCAAGGATTTTTTTGAAGTAGCCTTGGCGAACTCAAAATCAAATTCTTGTAAGAAAACAACCCAACGGGAATATTTTCCCCCTAGTACCTAACAAGTCAGAATGTAGTACATAGGTTTTTTATCTGCAAGTATAGTTGTGGTACGAAGTAGAATGTAATGAAGGAAATTTTGTACAATAATGACTGTATCCAGAGCTAGCTTCTCCACATGCGAGTAACAAGTTTCAGATTCAATGAGACTCTTAATCAATTGAATATATCATGTGTTCTTGGCCGTTGGGATTATCCTACGGTAGAACCATTGTAATGGTAGTAGGGGAGGCACCAATGTACGACATAACTTTTTTTGAATAATCTGGGCGGTGTATCATAGGTGAATTGGTTAGACCATGCTCCATATTATCAAGAGCTCATTGGGCCTGCTCATCCAGGAAGAATGTAGTGTCCTTATTCAGGAGATGCATATAACCGTGCATTTTCTCTGCATATTTGCATACGAAATGATGAAGAAATTTTCCTTCCCTTGCAAGCTTTGGAGCTCGGTAATGTTTGTCGAGGCAGGTACACAGGGACTTCACTTAGTGAACCTCTTACATAGCACGTGTGATCATGGGATATTAAAGAATACCCTTAATTTCGAGAGATATTGACCCAATCTCTTTTTTTTGAAACCCCCTCCCAATACATAAAACCTCCTCCCCACCCCTTTTTATACCTCAATCCTTATAAACCACCCTACCCACCCCCACATTAAACACCTCATCCCCTCAATACCTGTAGTATATTGGTTTTATTTTTATAATTTTAAAACCCACAATATGAACTAATGTGATAGGATATTGGTCAACAAGTGAATCCCCCGTGGGAGGGTAAGGCCAGGATAGCAACAATTTTCAGTGCATTAATCCGAATGCCATATTTGGAAACGACAAAGCCAAGAAGATGTCTAGTCTCAACACAAAAAACAAATTTGTGTGGATTAAGCCAAATATTATAATGATGACACCTAAGGAAAATGTCTCTAAGTTTCCCTAGATCATCTTTCCATTGTTGTGAATGAGTAGGGAGATCATCAAGGTATGGCTCTACGATGTGCTTGATATCGTGAAGGGCATAGGACATGGCTCGCTGGAATGTAGCTCCGGTGTTCTTTAGGCCAAAAGGTAACTTTCGATACGCGAAGGTTCCCCACAGGAAAATAAATGTCGTTTTATGCTAATCGACAGGTAGAATCGCTATCTGATTGTAGCTAGAAAATCCATCCATGAAAGAAAATATGATGCTCCCAACATAGCTATCGATGATCTGATTGATGTGTGAAGTAGGGAAATTGTCCTTAGGACAAGCCTTATTTAAATCTCTAAAATTGATATAGACTCTAATAGTGCCTTGCTTCTTAGCCATGGGGACAATGTTAGATACCAATTCCATCAGGGGTACGGGATAAATAAATCACGCCTTCAGAAGTTTTTCCACTTCGGCTTAAATAGTCGCAACCTTCCTAGGATGTACGTGATGTAATTTTTGTCAGGCATATTTTTCTGTGTGATAAGTTCTAATATCATGTACAACAATTGATGGATCGATCCCAGGAATCTCCTCATACGTCTAGGAAAAAATATCATGGAATTATTTGAAAAGAGCTCTATAACTTTAATTTTCCTCTATCTAGCAGTTCTATCCTACATGAACATGCCCAACAGTTCTGGGCTTGACTGATATGTCAATCAGGGTTTTCTTATTAATGTTGCAAATATTTTCTTTGGAATCTATGTCTTGCAACAGTACAGGTGTTTTTGGATTGGTGACAATATCAGTACTGATAAGAGATACAAGGTCAAAATCTAATGAACTAGCATTAGGAAGAATAGAATATCTATGATGGTGATCTTCCCATATGGTTCATCCATACTCATAATCTCAATGATGGACTCATCTAAAGGAAAAGTCTGGGAGAGATAATGTAGAGTAGGGAGGGATCGTTCTAGCCTGTAGGGCAGGTGGTAAGGATCCGAAACCACTAGATGAAGATCATTGTAATGGACATCAGAAGGAGATTGAAAAACATCATAAAGTGCTTCATAAGGGCCAAGAGAGGATGAATCAACAACTTATTTTCCTTTAGGACTATGGCCAGTCATGTAAATCATGTTCAGGGTCGCCACATTCGTACTAGGAGGGACCGAAGGAAACAATCCCATGAGGGTTGAATCCTTCAGCATACCTACCCCAACGGACTGATGAGGAGGCGGGGACTAACCTAGCATAGGGATGTTATTCACGGTGGGAGTAGTAACATCTGGTGAACAAAAGTCAAGTTGATCAATAGTTACAATCTTCCCCAAATGAGGAAATTGGAGAGTTTGAAATATTGTTGAAGTGACGACAATCATATCATAGAACCAGTTTCTCCCCAATAGAAGATTGTAATCCAATGGGGCATCAACTACTTCCACTTGAATGGAAATAGTATTTCCCCCAAGCTCGACTAAAAGGGTTGGTAGCAAAACATGAGGCTAGAACCTCGTCCATCGAAATATTTTATGGTCGTAGGGGACTTTGTAAGTTTAGGAGAACCAATGGCCCTCCAACAAGAGACAGACAAAAATGAGGTTTAGGTTCCCACATCCAGAATGGTTGGATGGACCTTTCTCCCAACTACTCTAGTTGCAATTTGAAATGTAAGTTGGTAGGATAATATGCATTTATAGTCCTCCACGTTGAAATGGATTAAGTTGGTGTTATCTCGGTTTAATTCCCCCAAAGTTGTTAACATGTTTTTACACTGCGTTGGACAACTTTGAAGTACATCAAGGGTATACATTGCATAGGGTTCCTAAGCCAAATCTTCAACCACATTGTAGAATTTTGTAGCTTGGGAATTGGGATTAAAAACAAACTTCCTGAGGGTACTCTTAGGTGGTCATAATACCAAATCGAGATTAGGTTTCTCGATGACGAGAGGGCCATTAGACGAAGATGGAGGGGAACTAGTAGAAGGAATTTTCTCAAAAGACGGATTTTCTTCCTTATTCTCTATTGGCTTGTCATATGAATGACTACGAGTATTAAAATTGATGGTATCTGAGGACCTCATTCTGATTTATTCTCTAGAACTAGAGGTCCCTTGATTAGACATATGATCTATCAATTATTGTTGATACCGGAAGGGATTCGTTAGCACCGCTGACATGGGGTTACTCTTCATATATTTATTAATCTATTCACAATGAGGGAAATCCTTTGTGAAGTGATCACCACCACATAAAAATCAACGGTACTTGGCCTTTATCTTTCCTTTATTATCATTCTTTGTGGCCATAGCCTCAGGATTCTCATGTTGGTTTCCAATATTTTTATTGTTTCCTTTACCTTTCTTCTTGTTACCGGGTGTCTACATGGTTTGGATGACATTCACCTCAGGGAAAACCGTAGGAGCGGAAGGAGTAGTAGCAGAAGGAATTTTTTGCTTGGCAGGATTGGCTACTGAGGAGGGCTGGATTGAACCAACAACCCCATCAACATGAGTCTCTATGGGTGGCTTGGTAGGGTTTGTGATAGAATAAGGAGCTTGAGAGATTAGGTCATACAGAGTTCCAGATTGGGAATATACCAAATCCAGATACTGAGCGCAACTGATAGCGTGCTCTTCAGTAATAGCACCACCCATAACCACATCTCGAGAAATGGGACGAAACAAGGATTTCATGAACCAATCAACTAATAGTTGGTCCAATATGGGAGCTTTAATAAGTCATATCTGCATTTTAAACTCATGGATATGGTCCTATATGTGCATGGAGGTATTTTGATGGAGTGAGGTCAAAAGGTCCGTACCTATTTCATAACGAATGGGTAGCTGAAAGTTTGTGAGAAAAATAGTTTTCAATGAGCTAGAATCCACAAATGAATGGTGTGGAAGTTTAATATACCACTTCACGGTCGTATCGGTCAAAGTCTACTGAAAGAATCTCAAAGGAATAGACTCATCCATCAAGGAGTTCAAAGAAAACCATCGATGAAAAGTCATGAAATGATCTTTGGGATCATCTCCTTGCTTCCCATCAAACTTTGGAATGTCTGATGGTAAATTGATTGGAATAGCACTCCATGAAGGGTTGTGTTGAATGGGATCAGTAATCAACTTGGACAAATAAGGAAAGTCCAAAGTTTCTAGGGACGGAAGTTGTTTGATTAGGTTCATTGTACTGGTATTATTGATAAGGCATATGCACACCAGTAGGTCCATAGGTTGATTGATACACATGTTGTTAGGCTGGTATATGGGCAGATGATCCTCTCAAAGATCCTCCCAAAGGGGATGGACCTCCAAGAGGAGGGCCACCTAGAGGTGGTAGGACTCCATGTGGTGGGCCTCTGGGTGGTGGTGGACCTCCTAGTAGTGGTCCCCTAGAAGGTGGACCCTCAGGTGGTGGACCTCCAGAAGGTGGGCCTCTGAGTGGTGGTCCTCCCAAAGGATGGCCTCTAGGTGGTGGTCCTCTTGATGGCGTTCCTATGTAAGGTGAACCTTTGCCTAATTTCCCTCCAATGGTGGCCCTACAAAACCTTCGGCGGTATGAATAGGAATTCCTCCCATTACTGGAATGTAGGACCAATTAGGTTTCCCCCATTATGTAAATGTGTTTCTAGGGTAAGGGATCCCAGGATACATAGATCCTATAGATGTAGGTCGATAGTTCATATTTCATATTGGTAGTTGATTACCTAGGTAACAATAACCCCAAGAAGGTTTGTTGGATGTAGGTTGTGCCCCTAAGGGTTGGACTAAACTTTACGGATGGTTTACCATATTGGTGTTGGTGGGAGGAAAAACCACTATGGGTTTCCTACAGTAGAGGTCTATTTGAAACTAGTATAAACTACACTAAAAGAGAACGTAACTCACACAGGGGGTTTCCCCTCAGCATTGGAATGTACTGATACCATTTGAGTTGAGGATTTCCCCCAAGATATAGAGGGTATAGGAGGACTATAAATAGACCTATGATTTGAAATTGTAGGGTTGGAGGTTTAACCTATATTATGAGGAGTCACACTACGAACTGGAAGATCATCAATAGGAGCCAAAGTCTCAGCAAGTGTACGATATCAATAAGGAAAATGGTCCAAAAGATGGGGTAAAAAAGTTGAAATAGGTTCTTTGTGAGGTACAGGTGAGGGAATAATTCTTTCCACTCTCTCTTGAAAATTGTGAGTGCAATCAAGAGATGCTTGGATCCTTCTATACTCATCTTCACTCGGTGGAGGGTTCTCAAAAGAAGGTCTAGTAACCCCAAATTTGGAAAGGGCTTGACCCATAGAAGCTCTCTAAAAAGGAGCATCAGGGCCATATTCAGTTTCAACGCGACTATCAGTATGACCTTCCATAGGAGAATTAAAGGAAGTGTCAACTGTAGGAGGCTATTCGACCAAGGGATTAACATAAGTAGTGAATTGTTCTCCACTTTCCACAACTGGGATTCCTTCAACAAGGGAATAAGTTGCACCTCCTTGATCTATGGCTTCCATTGGGATCTCCCCTGTGACAGTTGGAAATTTAGGTGGTAAGCCCTCATTTCTTCTAGATCATATCAACTAAACTAAACCAGATTGTATGGTCACTAAAACCTAACCTAGGGTTTCAAAACTAGAAAAAAACACACAAAAAATTCTCCTACACAAACTACAGGCCACAAGAAAACTTAAGTGACAAGAGGGGCTGCACGAGCTAGTTTCTCACTAGGATTGTCAAGTTTTTACAACTCACTATATACCGCAGGGCCCAAAAGTAAAGCGCAGTGAGGAGGATCAACCACCACTCACCTGAATACCCAACTACCTGGAAGGCATGTGTGTAGTAATATCCCCGAGTGATTTTCTCGATGTATTGCACCAATAAGATGGCCAAAATGAATTTTCTCAGATGGTTTAGGAATCCTAGAAGGGTCTCCCAATATACACAAGGTACGTGGGAGTTCAAATCCATACTAGTTTTGTCTAATGCAGAACCGTTCACAAGAGGCCTTCCGATATACAATCGAGTACACGAAGTACCTTTCAATATACCTCAAGGGTATGTGAAGAGTCGTTCTATATACTAATGGTATGTGGAATAAGCGCATAGGTCCTAGGTTGCAGTGCAGGAAATAAATGACAACTCCTACGTTTTATGACAATGGAACATGTCTCTAACATATCACTCAAGTTACTAATATTTTTAACCTATATCTACCATTAATTTTAAGTTGAACGGCTAGGTGAATGCGTAGATTTATGAAAGAAAAGTAAAACCATGCAATTATGATATGCAAATTTTTTTGCTTTGCCATTCAAAGCATTCCTACTTACGGGAATAAGAGAGTATTTTCTTTTTCAATTTTGTTTCAAAACCAAAACTTTCCCAAAAAGTCTAACTAAGCAAATATTTCCGAGAAACTATTAAGAAACATACTTCTAATCTGATCTTTGAAATAAAGCAAATGAGGCGAGATCTATTTTCCTAAAAGGAAAGACAAAAATACTCAAAGGAACTCCAAGCACTTTTTCAATTTTTATTCAAAAAATGGAAAGATCTAACTTAAAACTATAATATATTTTTTATTTTGATGCGACAAGAGTGTAAAAAGAAAGAGGAATAAGGAGATCTGAAATATTATGAGGCTAATCAGAGATCCAATAATTCATCTTCAAACAGAATTCTAATCAAATCTCAACAAAAAAATTTCTTTTTAAAATAAAAAATAAGTCTTTTGAAAACTCAACAAACAATGAAAGACAAAACCAACAAGCAATTCTTCCTTTTCAATCCTATCAAGCTACAAGAAGAGATCTAACTGAGCAAAAATTCCAAGCACTCCTTTCGAAAATGAAAACCCAGCATATAAGAAATCAACTTGATGAGTGTAACCTAGCTTTTTGAATTCAACAAAACAAGCAATTACCACATCCAAATTTTGAATTTAACTACCTAAATCTCTGCAAATAAGCCCAAAAATTCACAGAACAGAACGCAAAAATCCCAAAGTTTTGAGATGACAAGCATGTAGAATACCTACCTGGAACCGCTTCTTAAGGGTTAGTGATAGAGAAGTTATGGATCGGCATCGCTTCCTGATAAATGAACACTGACAGTGGCACCACTTACTAATAACTAAACACAGGAGGTGGCACCGCTTATTTCTCGATGTGCATGTGTGGTGTCCTGTAGAAATCAAAAAACGAAACAATGGCGAAAAATGAAAAGTTAGCTACCGTAATACTGGCATTAAAATCATGATTTGACAGGAATATGAAGTACAGAAGGTAAGAATGACTCATATCTAAACATATATAACTATACCAAACCAAGATCTCACTAGATCAGCTAGTATATCTGATTAGCTGAAACAAGATCTCACTAGATCACCTTGTAGATCAGACCAATGAAAATATTGAAGTCTGGATTTCAGACAAGGATTTCAAGACCAAGGAATATCAGATGTGCTAAAAACTCTTCCCTAGTGGATTCACCAAATTTGTTTCCAGGAAAAATGCGCCTCTTGTGGACAGAAATTGTTGCTCTAGTCTTAATGGTTCATATCTAGAATTTAATGAGTTACAACAAAGATGGAAGACTTCCCCTATAAGTTGTGGGGATCTGGAATGAGTCCCTTTGATGGAGTGGTATAGTTGTTTCCTATGGTGATGGATCTTCACAGTCATACCTACAAAATCACATGAAACAAGTAAACAAGATAAAAAAGCACTAGAATATAATCCATAATTTTATGTCAGTGACTAAGGAATCCAACAATAAAATACATGATTATAACAAAACATATTTTATGGGAAAGGAACCAACTTTGCATTAAATATGAAGAAGAAGTTTACAACCTTCTCCTTAGTGTCTATATTCTCCTTCACATGCCAATTCCTTGTCCCCAAAATATCCAACTTTATCCCTCTATGCTCACCCTATTGATTTTGCTAGAATATCAATGCAACATCAGAACTTTGCTCTCTCTCGACCATGGGGTATGAACCTGCTTTTATAGGGATTGGGAGGGTAGGGATGGTTGATTAAATGGTGAGTGAGGTGTATAGAATATCCAAAAATGATGGATATTGAGTTCAAGTGGTCCTTAGGTTTATGGATAAGGGTTCCATGAAGTCTTCCTTCGAGAAGCTTCATGGAAACTTCTATTTTTCACTTTTTACCAAGGGCACCGCTTTTCCTCCACTATGGCAGAGCGGTGACATGGAAAAACCAAGCCTTGAACAAGAGGTAAAGTTGGTGGCACCACCTAATTTTAAGATACTTTGGAATTTACTTAAGAAGGTAATGGCCCCTGACTTAAGGGAAAAAGAGGTTTTGGATTTTCATATGCAAGATTGAAGTCTGGACCAGTATTTTCACTTCACAACTTGGCATTTAGGGAAAATACTAATGTTTGGGACCTTATCACATGATGATGAATATATTTATGTGTAACATTTTTATATGGTATCTGTTTAACATTCCATTATGTGAACTATTACATGTACTTTTCATGAGTTAAAATCGAGCTAGTAATGTCATTTCCCCTTAAGTAATCTCATTGAAAGTTGTCATATGAATGTTTCACTTTATAACAAATTTTTATGGATAATAACCATGTGTACTGACAGCCCCTTATGTATTATATCAATCCCCATGCTATTTTCAAAAAAACTTTAGGGCATTACTTGAGTTGGGAAGCCAATTTGGCCTACACCCTAGGGGGGACTTAACCACAATTTCCTAGAAATTTTTATTTTTCTGTGTTCATCCCAAAACAAAGTTTTAGAAGCTTAAATTAAGATAAAAATGTTTAGAGGTAATATTGGGATGTACTAAGAATCACCAAACCATTTCCTTTCATAGTCGATATTATTTGGAATCAATTGGATCCCCCACAGTCATGAATAGTTAATCCTAAATTTGCCCAAATTGCAATATTTTCCAAAAAAAGTCCAAGTAGGGTTATTACAGTGGTATCGTAACATGGTATTGGCACCTGTTGAATTTCTCCATTTATGTTTCTTGCTGATTATCTCCTGATTATCTCCCTCCATTAGAGACTAAAACTGAAGATATTGTTAGTAGAGAAGAATAAGGTGAAGAAGTCATTTATGATTTAGTGGTGATTAAGATTGGACTATAAGTAGAAGATATGGATGATAAATAAGAAGAAATTAAGTAACTAATGAAGTCATATATTGATGAGATGAAAAATTATCTTATGCAAGGATTTGAATTGTTGGTTAGCCAACTTGGGAGTAAGTTGACAACATTGAGTAGTAATAATTCACATCATAAAGAGAATAAGTCCTATGGGGAAACTATTTTCTCAAAAAATTGACCTCGCAATCGACCCAATGACTTCAAGAATTAGACAAAAAATACAACTCCTAATTTCTTAGATTCTAAAGAGAATATTTAAACTACCTATGGGATGCATGAAGCAATAGATGAGTGGCAGCAACTAAGTGAAGATTGTATGAAAACTCTTCCTTTTGACCAATTATTCAAGGTATCTAGAAAGCTCAAGTCTAGAGGAAGTGTGGGTAGGACACCTTTTCTAAATCAAGAATTGAATTATACCATAGGAAAGGTAACTATTCCTTCCTTTGATGGGTCTTCCTAAATGTCTGCTAATTCTTGGCTACAAAAACTATATGTGTATTTTGAGTTGAATCCTATGGTTGAAGAGGATGCATTGAAAATGGACATTCTACATATTGAGGGAGAATCCAATCATTGGTGGTTCAATGGTATTAATACATTGGGACATGATCATATTTAATCCTATGAAGAGTTATCTAAGGCTTTAGTGGAGATATTGGATAGGAAAGACCTTGAAATTACTTTGAAAGAATTGGCACAATTAAATCAAATTGGGACCCCTGAAGCATATATATTAGAATTTGAAAATATCTTAGTTATGCTTTGTTATATCTCTATGGCTACATTTGTTCTACTATACAAATAATGTTTGGAATAACCTTTGAAAGTGCTTGTGAAATCCCACAAGGAAACTACATTGAAGTATTTGGTAAATTTGACAGGAGATCATAGAATTTGTTGCCATAGACTGGGTATCTCCCTAAGCCTCATTTTCCTTCCAAATGCAAATAAGGGGGAAACAATGGAAAAGGGGATATTTTCATACGGAGAATATGGAGGTACCAAGCAAAGAAGAAATCAAGAGAAAGAAATTGTTCTTCACATGCCAACAACCTTTGGTTCTTGTACATAGGCATGCTAAAGGGAAGGAACACTACATTGAAGTCTTCTCCGAAGATGATGATGAGTATTTCGAGGAACAAGTACAACTTTCATCCCAAGAAGAAGGGTATAAACATAAAATATGAGAATCCCTTTCTTTAGAAAGTATAAATTGTAGTAGTTTCAGGTGTGACTAGATTTCACATCCTTAGACTCAAGGGTAATATACAAGGGAAAAAGATTACAATTATAGTTGATGGAGGGGCCACTTATAACTTCACAGATGAAGCCTTGGTGGAGAGGATAAATATATACATAATGAAATTTTTTATGACTTCACATTCATCATTCTAGGTAAAAATTCTATGGACTATACCAAATGGGTTCCAAAGCTTCAAGTTACTACAGGAAATCAAACTATTACTAAAAATTTCTACATAGTGAATGTGGCTTTGTAAGTCCAACAGGTATATTTTATATGGGATCATATAGTGAACTATAAAGTACATAAAATGAGGTTCAAAAATTCAGAAGGGAAACCCATCTTTTTGAGAGGAATGCAAACTTACCTGAATCAAGTGGTGTCCTCTCATAGTATGAGATATATATTGAGGCATGGGGACATGGAATCGACTATTGAATTTTTTATCACATCTTCCAAGCCTCACTTGAATGTTTCCAAACATGATAAGAAGATAAAGCAGTTGTTGGGTAAGTATGAGAAGGTTTTTTTAGACCTTCCTCCAGGAAGGCCACCTCACAGAGGTGTGGATCATGTCATTGAATTAGATATAGGGGGACCCAACATATAAAAATGAATCCTTATAGACACCCAAAAAGGACTGAAGATGATATTGAGGAGGCCATTAAATAAATATTGGGATTGGGTCCTGTAAGACCTAGTTCAAGCCCTTATGCTTATTAAGTTGTCACGGTGAAAGAAAAGGATGAGGCCTTAAGAATGTGAATTGGTTTTAAAGCCTTGAACAAGAAGATAGATGGAAGACTAGGTATCCAATACCAATGATTTATGAACTCATGGATGATATCCATGGAGAAAATTTATTCCCAAATATTGACCTTAGATCTGGTTATCATCAAATTCGAATGAGGGAGGAAGACATACAAAAATATTCTATTAGATGTCACTATGTTCACTTTGAGTTTATTTCCATACCTTTTGGCTTGAAAAATGTTCTTGACACATTTCAATCATGCATGAACAACATGTTCCACAAGAAACTTTGTAATTTTGTACTAGTTTTCTTTGATGATATTCATATTTATAGTAAAACATAAAAGGAACACTTGCATCATCTAGATGTGGTATTGAAAATTTTGCATGATCAATCTTTGTTTTCTAAGCTATCAAAATGTGATTTTGGTTTGAACGAACTTTTGTATCTTAGACACATCATTGGTAAAGATGGTGTGAATGTGAACGTGGAGAAAAAAAAAGCAATTATAGAATGTTCATGTCCCAAAATTGCCACTGAATTGAGAGGATTCATTGGCATTTCTACCTACTATAAAAAAAATTGATATAGTTATCCCTACTCACTTCACCTCTCACTAATTTGAAGAAGAGAGATGCTTTCTAATGGCATGAAGAGGCTGAAAATCCTTTACAAATAAGTAAAGAGGTAATGAGAAAAATTCCTATTCTTTCATTTCCTAAATTTTCTACACCATTTGTCTTGGAGTCTAATGCAGGGGAGGGAATTGGAGAAGTCATAAAGAAAGGAAAACACCCAATAGATTTCAAGAGTAGGAAGCTGCAACCACATGAGAATATTTACTCTATTTATGACAAAGAAATGTTATCCATCATGCATGCTTTGATCAAGTTCACACAATACTTGGTGGGGAACAGGTTTGTGGTCAAAACTAACCATAATATCTTAAGATACTTCCTCCCTCAAAAATATCGAAATGAAAGGAAACAAAAGTGGGTGAGTAAGTGTTGGTTGTGGATCCTGATCTTCCAGATTCAAAGATGTTATTATTCAACTATGTTTGTATCCCAATTTTAATATAAAATCATCCTATTTGGGGGGTTTGAGGGGTCATAATCCCCCCGCGGTGGTCTAGGGGGAGCCACCTCCCTAAATCGGGGGTCTAAGGAGCAGCGGCTCCCCGATGGGGGTTCAGGTGTGAAGCCCCTAAAATAAATGTTTTTGGATGTTTGTTGGCCAATATTTTTTGGATGCATGGTATTGGGTGACCCATAGTATTTTCCCATGGTAATTCCTCTATAACATGAAATCATTGTAATATGACTATGTATTGTATTGTAGTATTGTAAAACAATATTTTTGATTGTGTGAGAGAGGTTGTAAGAGAGTGAAGCGGAATAATAGAGGGGTTGCTGCAAGTTGTATCCCTTCATTTTTTTGTATGGTATAATTATAAAGGAGTGGCAATTTTTGTGTGGACATAGCCCATCTTAGGTGACCCACGTTATATGTGTGCCTCTCTTGTAATGTGTTTAATATTTGTATCTTGTCTAATTGTTTAATTTCTATTGATCTAGGATCCTATTTTTCTAATAGAAAGGTTCAAGAATTTGACATTTATAGTTAATATGTAAAGCAAAATAATAATGTGGTGGCAGATGCCTTATCTAGAAGACCCTCTATTTCTCTAATAGATGTTGCAGAATATTGGAAAGCTATATTAGAAGTAGAAGATTGCAAGGATAAGTTTGATTGTTAAATTTTTTATGGGACTAACCATGATGATAGGTATAAGGTGTTGGAAGCAATCATCTACTACAATTATAGAATTTGTTTGGTCCCTGGTTTGAGCTTGAAGCAAAAATTTCTTAACAGAGCTCATGATTCTCCTCTAGCAGGACACCCTAGTTTCTTCAAATCATATATGTTGTTGATATCGTAAAAAATTTCTCAAATGATGAAATTGATGCACTTGTTGAGATATGTATAAGGTCAACTTACTTCACATTTCATGTTGAAATATACAAACAAATAGAGAGAGTGCAATGGGATCACCTCTGAGACTGTTTGTCACCAACCTCTTTATGGAGCACTTTGAAAGAAATGGATTAGAATTATTTACCCACAAACCTAAGTGGTGGATTATATTTGTTGATGTTGTATATAGTTATTGACCACATGGAGAAAATATGTTGAACGATATCATGAACCATCTCAACAACCAGTCTCAAAGCATAAAATTCACCGTGGAAAAATAGGACAACAAATGCCTCCCTTTATTAGATGTATTTTCCATGAAAAATAAAGACGGATCTTTCACACACCAAGTATATAGAAAAGATAGTCATAGTGGCTGATACGTACATGTCGAGTCCCATCGCCATCCTACACAAAATATTAGTATTTTTAACACTCTAGAGACTAGGGCTATACGCGTTTATGATAGAGACCATCTAGCTCAAGAAATTAACCATCTAAGGAAGGATCTCTTCAACAATGACTACAAAGAAAAGATGATTGATGAAACAATGAATAAGGAATGAGGGCGTAAAAATGGAGTTCAAAGGTCAGAAGAAGATACTTTTGAACTATTTGTCCATACATTCAGGTTACTATTGACAAAATTACCAAAATATTAAGAAGAAAGAACCTAAAGGTATGTTTCTCCCATCCAAATTCCATAAGAAATATGCTATATTTTTCCAAGGATGCTATTGAACCAAAACATCATCAAGGAGTATATGCAATACCATGCTCTATTGGAAAAGTATACATTGGGGAATTAGGTCACTCAATAAAAACAAGGTTAAAGGAATACAACACAGATATACACCATGAAAGGATTAAAAAGACCGCCATCACGAAATACTCTCACACCTCTAATCATCAGATATGTTTGGAAGATTCAAAAGTGTTGGCTAAAATTCCACACTATTACAAATGGAAACTAAGGGAGGCTTTGGAGATCAAATGAGTTGATAACAATGTCAATCGAGATGATGGTATAAAACTGAAAGAATCTTGGAAACTTTTCATGCATCACATAAAAACATTTCAACCTCCTCAAAGAGATTATCAACATAGTACTCAAGTCAACCTTACATGTTGAGATGCTCATTTTTTTCATATTAATATCCTTAATATGAGTGAGGAGAATCATGAGCTTTTATTTGTCTTGAGGATGGACCTGCATTAATGTCAGAAACATCAAGAAAAAACTCTTAATGCAGAGAGATATCCTCTATATATTAAAAAATTGCACCTGCATGAATACTAAATAATCAACACATCGAATGTTCACAGAAAGATTCTCTTGGAAAGGGTTGAATAATGATGTTCTGAAATATGTGAATGAATGTCCAACATGTCATAAAAACAAAGTGGAGCACAATCATCCAGCATCTCTCTTGCACCCCTTGCCTATACCAGAAGAAAAATGCGAGGGCATTTCCATGGATTTCATCACTAGTTTACCCAAAGTACTTTGTAAGGATTTCATATTTGTAGTGGTGGACACACCCAATAAATTTGTTCATTTATTTGATATTACTACATCTTTCACTACTTCACAAGTGGATGATTTATTCTTTAGATAATTTTTCAGATTGCATGGGATTTCCATGATCATTGTTAGTGATAGATATAAAAGATGTTTTAGTACATTTTGGAAAGAACTCTTCAAAATGGTGGGAACAAACTTGAGTCCTAGCACAATATATCATCCACAAACTAATGGAAAAATAGAGAGGGTGAATTAATGGTCTGAGGGTTACTTGAGGAACTATGTTAGTGGCCAACAAAAAGCATGGATCAAATAGTTGCATTTGGGTGAGTTTTGAAATAATACTACTTTTCATATGTTCATTGGCATGTCTCCTTTCAAATAAATTTATGTTTATGATGCATCCACATTTATTGATAGCATATTTGGTGATAGTATATCTCAAAAATATAAGGATTGGACTGAAGAAAGTCAAGAGATTTTGAAGGTTTTGAAATATAACTTGCACGCTTCCCAAAAGTACCAAAACAAATATGCAAATCAACATAGAGTGGAGAGAAATTTCCAATTGAATGAATTGGTTTATTTGAGGATGAATCCCTACAATCAAACCTCCTTAAAAGGTAAAGGTTCATAGAATATCAAACCAATTTTTTATGGTCCCTACAAAGTGGTTCGAAAAGTTGGAGAAGTGGCATATGAATTGGAACTTCCAAAAGGAAGTAAAATGCATACTTTATTTCATGGTTCATGTCTTAAAAAGGTGATAGGGGAGGATATTTGAGTTTCATAAAAATCACCTCCCTTGGATGATGAAGGAAAACTCATTCTCATTGCAGTAAGAATAGTGAAGACAAGGGAAGGGGTGATAGGCGCGGGGGGGATTCTTCTGAATCCCGAAGGATATGTTGACCAGACCTTTGCTTGGGGGCTTGGGAGAAGAACCAATAATGGAGCGGAATGGATGGCCCTTATTCAGGGTCTTCGCCTCTTACACAACCTGCAGACTCACAGGGTTCTGATTTTTGGGGACTCAAGGCATGTCATTTACAAGGTGGTCAATGGATATCCTTCAGGAGCTATCAAATGTCGTTGGCTACATGGGAAATCCAAACTTCTCATGTCCCACTCCTAGGAGATATATCATATCCTTCGGAAAAACAACACCACTGCGGATAGCATGGCCAATGTGGGAGCTTCCCTCCCGCAAGGGATTTTCAGTTTGAACGGAGCCCAGCCATCTCTCAATCCTATTCCCTAATGAGGTGCTGGACACTTCCTACTCTCTTAATTGCTTCTTGGACTTTCCTAATGACACAACTAACCCATCCCCAAATCAACAAAATTACCCCCTTTCTCCCTTCTTCTCCCACTCCCTCTTCTTTTTTCTCCTTCTCCTCTTCCCTCCTTCCTCCATTTCCCCCTTCATTATCCCCTTCCTCCTTTAGCCCTCCCCCCCATATTTTCCTTCCCCTTTCTCGATTTGCCCCTCCCCTTTGCAGCTGGCATCCTACTTTCGTCGGCTCCCTCCATTTAATGGCCCGTCCTCTCACCTCTTATCTCTTGGCTGCGTGGTCCATGGTTTGCCCATTCCATTTCTCGAGCCCTCCCTGCATTAATTTGATGAGGTGGTGGGATTATTGCTATCCTCCCCCGCATGCTTGTTTTGATTTTGGGCCTCTCCATATGATGCTTCATCGTGAAGTCATGCATTCTCCCTTGGTCTCGGGTCTGTTTGGCTCTCATGACAGGTTTTGAATTCTTGAGGAGGTGGTGACTGGTATTGGAAGAGGTCAATTGCATGGTATTCCCTGGCAAGATCTTCCCTTGACTCACACATTTGTGAAGGAGAGGCTGGCCCTCGCCTTCTCCAACTGCTGCTGTAACTTCACCTCTGCGTAGTGGTCTAGAGGCTCTGGTGCAGGCATAATTTCCATACCCTTTGGCAGCCCACGTCGTGTTTTAGGCTGCATTTGTTCTGGGTGGAAGGAGGACGTGGTAGGAACTTTGGTTTTCTCTAACAGGCAAGGGGGTCTGGTGCTCCAACATGAATTGTTAATGCTCAGTTGCATTCTCAATTATCCAGTTTTTGAGGTTCTGAATAGCACTCTTTCGGTTGATTCTCTGTACAGACAGTTCGATAGTATAGATATTTCCGTTGATTCTGACAGGATGGCTCAACCAGAGGACAATGCAGGTATCCAAGACATCAAGAAAAATTTGAGGCACCTGTACGAGATGGTTTCCATAGGAATTATGGATAACAGGGAGATAGCCCGAGTCATAAAAAAAATGGAGGACACCGTGAACTACACTTCCCTTCAAATCAGCAATCATGACTCCAGGATCGACGATAATGAAATCACCCTGCGTGAGATGATGGGGAAGGTGGATAGGATTCAGGAGGGCCTGGAGTGACTCATCTCCTTGAACCAGGGCAGCAAGATTAATGGTGCATCTGTTGCAGCGGAGCGTCCGATGGAAGAAGAGTTAGTTGTGCAGCCAGTTCATTTCAGAGGCCACCTGTAATCTGGTTTTATGGATTCATGTTTTTTTGTCTTTTATTATGTAAGCAATATGTAAGGGTGTATACTACCCGTACTATTAGTCATCATGGAATAACTCTGTATGTAGTATTTTGGACTCCTTCTCGGTTTAGCCTACAGTGCTCTACCTCTGATTTGCAAGATTATCTGTTCTCCTTTTTGCTATGTACTGAATGGCTGTGCACAGCCCGTTTATAATATACTTTTTTAGTTTCTATTTAAAAAAAAAAAATAGTGAAGACAAGGGAAAGGAAGCTAAGAAGAAGAACTATAAAGGAATAATTAGCACAATGGAAGGATTTGTCTAGTGAGGAAGCCACTCGGGAAGATGAACAAATTTTACAGCATCCAAACTTGGAATTACTCGAGGACAATTAATCTTGGGTGGGGAGGAATTTCATGTCCCCATCCAAATAATACTACTAGCAAACAATGTTTCACCAACCTACTAGTTCCCGCGGTAGAGGTGGAGGCATAAAAATTTTTAATAAGGGATAAATGGGATCTAAAGTTCCATGGGTAGCTAGATTCCCCCACACAACTGGCATGACCTTCATCCAAATTCGAATCCATGAGGAATGTAACATTCTTGGGGGTGATGTGGTGTCAAATATCATATCATGAGCCAAGGAATTCAAATTAGTAAATGGAAGTAACTCTCATGGAAGGGGAAGAGACTAAGAAGAAAATGTGTGCCACTTGGAAGGAGATTGCATGCATTCTATGAGAACTGACGATGAAAGATTCTCTGAAAAATATGATAAATTCAAACCTAATTGTAGATATATGAAAAATATGACATGAAATGGATAAAAATATTCATCAATAAGACTCATTTGGTATTTATAGGAATCAATTATAATTGGGGAAAGTATTGTAGCACGAGGAAGAGGACAATTGTCATAGGAGTTACTAAACAACTAAGATGAGTTGGAGGAATCCTATGAAGGGAAATTAGATATTAGGACACCTCCTAAAGTTAATAAAATCATTTAATGAGGAAGGAGAATGGATTTTAACAAATTTTTAGTTTTCCTTTTCCATTTTGGAGATCATTTTCTTGTCCATTGCACTATGAGTGTTTACTCTCCCTGCTTGTGAACCAATTTCGATGGAGTTGGATTCCTTTCCAAGTTGGTTGGTGGAGATACCATTAATAACTATCATTAGATATTAATAAAGGAGTTTTATTTTCATTTCTAAGTCTATACAGCACGATATTCCATCTATCTCCCCCTTTTCTCATTCCTATTTCCCCATCCCCCATACTCTTATTTGATGGCATACTTGATGGAGTGGTTCTTGCGCTTGGATGAGTATATTTGATTTCCAGTATTGGATAAATTATGTATGGATCTACACTATCATTGTAATATACTCTGTAAATAAAAATAATAGCAATCAATATGTGAAGATATTTCATTTCCATGCTATTAAACCACTAGTTTTCATGTATTTGGATTCCATTTTGAAAGAGTTATATATCAGATCTATATTAAGGACTTTATTTGATATTCAATTCTATTGGGGAATAATTTTTTTATTTTTTATATCTTCTCCATTTATCATTCCATTATATGAACTATTCCAATTACTTTTCATGAGTTAAAATCTAGCTAGTAATGCCATTTCCCCTTAAGCAATTTCACTGAAAGTTGTCATATGAATGTTTATTTTATAAATAGATTGAAGAGAAAATAACAATGTGTAATGACACCCCCTAATGTATTATATGATTCCCCATAATATTTTAATAAAATTGGGAGGGTCGTACTTGAGTTGGGAATCATATTTGGCCTACAACCTAGGGGGGGATTTAATCACAATTTCCTAGGAAATTTGATGTTTCTGTCTTTAGCCCCAAAAAAAGCTCTAGAAGATTAAAGTTAAATAAAAAATTTTAGAGGACATTTGGGATGTAATAATACTCACAAAACCATTTCCTTTCATTTACAAGATCATTTGGAGTCAATTGGAACCCCCATAGTCATGACTACTTGAGCCTAAATTTGCCCAAATTGCAATCTTTTCCGAAATTTTTTGAGTATGTTTATTACATTGTATTCGTAGAACCAATCTCTATTACGGGTCATATGACATGCCACATATGATTAATTCATCTATATATCATGTTTTGAATTATTACCAATGGAATCTAGGTACACCTC
This sequence comes from Pseudotsuga menziesii, assembly GCA_001517045.1. Classification (NCBI taxonomy): domain Eukaryota; kingdom Viridiplantae; phylum Streptophyta; class Pinopsida; order Pinales; family Pinaceae; genus Pseudotsuga; species Pseudotsuga menziesii. Next base: position 227,093 of record LPNX010728114.1, read on the forward strand.
ACCTCCTTCTGAGGAGGTATTTTCCTCTCTGGAAGGGGTATCCTCATATCCCTTTCATTACTTGAAATTATTAGATATGCAATCATTTTTGTAGTTCCAAAATTTACCACATTTCTAACACTTCCTTATTCCTTTTCCTGGGGATTTAGATCTACTTTTATATTTAGATCCCCCCATATCCCTTATTTTTGTTTCTCTCTTGGGCATTACCTTTCATAGACAAGGAATCTATACTATGATTATACATGGTTATCCACCTCATCTATTCTGATAGTAGGGATGATAATATTTTATAAAATTTTAAGGTCATTTGATTCGCACTACTTATTGCAACAATTAGGTTGCCCCAAGAACCAAGCAAAGAACACAATAATGTAATAAATTTTCCTTCTTTAGCCATTTTAATGCCAACAGAGGTTATGTGACATTCATAAGCTCTGTCATTGTAGAAATTCAGATGATTTATCACAGTGTCATTTTTTTCCATTATGAGATGAAACAATTTTGCTTGTAGAAAAAACTTGTTCACAAGGTATTTTGATCGATACAAACTCCCTAGTTTCTCCAAATATTTCCCGCTCTATCTTCAAAACATATGTTCAACAACATAGAGTTTTATAAGCATAATCATATTGTACTCCTCACCTTTCTTTCTAATGTATCCCAATCATCTTGTGGCATTCCATTGGGTTTCATACGCAGATGCACAATGATCCACTATTCCCAATCTACACGAAGAGCCTCCATTTTAAGATTCCATCGCTCAAAATTATGGTATTTAAATTTATCAATATCAATTCTCAAATGTTTTGACATTATATTTTAATGCACAAATTAACACTACAAATCTCCCATTGAACCTGGGTTTATCACAAATCCAGTATTTACCAACTGCGTCGAATCGCCAGCAATAAAGGAATCCCCCGTAATGCCAATAATAGAACTGTGATACCGCATGTAAGTTTCAAACCTCTGCAGAGAAGGAAATCATGCAAATTATTTTAACCAAAAGAGATTACACCACATCATTCACACAGAGATTTACCCTAGAAACCTTTAACCGAGAAAACCAACAAACCTTGGAGCCACTCCTCTTATTTTATCATTATCATTATGAATAAATCACAATACAATATAGGTATTATGTATCATCCAATACCATAATAAATTATCCCATATTAGGAAATATACCTCAATCCCTTAACTAGGAATAAATTACATATTTCTAGAAAAACTCCCAAAATAGCCAAAAAGAACCCAGAAAATCGGGCTCCGAATGTAATGTCCCCGACCCTCCGAAAGGCAAAGAGGATGCTACCATACCCATAACAATCCGTGAAAATAGCCCCATGAACATGTACATACACATAAACTGAAGAGAAATTCTTGGAAGTAAAAACATGCAGAGATGCCTAAGGGTTTAACATACAACAAAAACAAAACCATACATTCCAGCATTTAACATGTTCATCATCATTCATTAAACATCAAATATGATTGCATAGTAAAATAGACAAGAATACTTATATTATAAAGAACTCATTCCACAACCAGCTACGTCGCTGCAATGTTCCACCCAACCATAGGCCAGCGTGCTCCTTAATCTCTCAGCAACGCTGCCACCCCCGAGATGGGCATGATTTCACCAAGGAATAAGGGACAAGCAGGCTTACACATGGTCAAGGATACACAAATCAGCCAAGCCAACACAGTTGGGTTTATCAGGTCATCAACAATATATCCAAGCCAACACGGTTGGGTTCATTAGGCCATCAAGGAGCTGGGAAAAGATGGAGGCTAATATGGTGAACTCACTAAAGAGCTAAGGACACCTACACCAGAACTAGCCTGACTTCTAGGACACCCACACACACCCAACACAAGGAAATTAGTCCCTTCACTGCTACATAGTCCCTCAAGCCCTGACCTCCCTTCCAGTGCTATTCATGGGTTGTGGAGAAGAAATCCATCCCTCTAGCTCTGTCTGTGTGGTTCCCAAACACACAGGTTTATCAAGCAAACCAAGCCCTCATTCCCACTCCAACATAGTCCGTAGACTGACCATTGCAAACACACAGTAAAACAAGCGATTTACAGCATAGGGAAAGTCGATCCCTGAGTTGTTCTTATCCCTATCATGGCCAAAATGACTCACTCATATCCCATAGCAGCCCAAAGCACAGGTGAAACCACAACAACAAAAATGTGGGGAAAGCAACCGCCCTGATCTTCAACACTGAAACAATGGGAAGACACACAGTACGAAAATGGGAAAGAATATCTGATTCTCTTCCTGGACAGGGGAAAACATAATGCACTGAACCACAAGTCGGTGAGAGAAACACACATATACACAGCCCCCCGAGCGTGAATGGCTCATGCCCAGAAACAATTTTGCGTGACAGTAACGTTTTCTCCAACTCCCTACATGAGGAAAATGATGAAGAATCTTGTGCATGAGAAGGTGAAGAGAGAGCGTCTCTACATGAGAATGGGAAATCCCCCCTACATGTGCGTGAGGATGATAAAAACAATGGAGAGTGGGAGAGTGGAAGAGTCCCCTGATGTTTTCCCTTCCCACATAAAAGAATGAGCCTGCTGGTGGAGTGTGCATGTGGGCAAGGACTTACAGCCTTTCCACCCACCACTTCCTAGCCATAATTTCCCCCAACTAACAACAGAAGGTTTAAATGGGTATTTGACACATGGATTTTCCCCATTGGTTCAAGGTTCAATAATTCCCCCTCCCTATCCTTAGGAAAATCATGCCCTTTTTAATATGGTTTTATTGGCATAGCTAGTTGGGGTTATTTAATTAAGATGCATATTTATATGATGCCAAAACTAATATGTGTTGTATATCATGATATACCATCGGCAACGATTTCAATCGCCGAAACATAACAAAACCAAATCAATGGTGTGCTTTTGCCTTTAGCTCCACACCATGATTAATTACAATATATCCATCATGTACATTTAATGCAACGGGGTCAAAACCGGGGTGTTAGATCCCCCCCCCCCCCCCCCCCCCCC
>LPNX010728114.1:263453-316967 GCA_001517045.1 Pseudotsuga menziesii
ATTCAAATCCGCACTGGTTCAAGGCATGTTGTGCTTCCTGTTCCGAGTTGGAGGGCATGGCTGATTGCTATAATGTTTCATAGATCCCATTGTTGGTCTGGGATTGGACTCATACATGGTGGGGTTTTCATATTTATTTCTGTTATTGGCATTGAATTGACCTAAAGTACCCCTAACAGAGTAAGTAGCATAGTTATATAGAGCTAACTATGGTTTTATTATTAGTGTTTATTAGATAAAGCTAATAGCTGAGTGAGTGAGGAGCTTAGTAAGATAGCTAATTTATCATCAATAGATACAGAGATAGACAAGTATAAAACATAGTCAAAATTAGATCATTGAGCATGACTCCCAACAGTATTCAAAGAGCCAGTCCTAGTAATTGATCATGTAGCACTACCAGTATGTAGTGTGCAAGTAAAGGAGTCCTGGTCTCATAATCAGAAACAGGAGTTGTTGTGAGTAGTGGATTCTGTAGGAGTCAAGGGTTCTAGTTAGGGCAATGATTTATCTACATTTAGCCTCGGTATTCTCCCTTATAGGCTCGGTATATATAAAATGGGCACTATGCCCTGCTGATGATGAGGGCTACTTCCAGTCTAATAATGCCTTTACCTATACGCACCAGCTTTCGCAAAGGGAAAAAATCATATATACCGGTTGAAGCACCAATTTCAATAGCATATATTAAAGGAATAGAAAGGCTAGAATCCAACATATAGATAAGAGGAATATAAATATCCAAATCCATAGGCAGCAACACCTACAAGCTACCAGCCTTAGTCATTCCAGTAGATTTCACCATTGATTACGCTGTTGATCCAGCCAATGAGTTAGTTGCAAAAAAAGCAAAGGTAGAGCCGATACAATACAATTATTTAATTTGTGGGCACCAACTGCGGAGATCTATATAAACTGCACCTAGCCTTTACCCTAGAACAATGGAGGCTCATACATTAACTAATTACATCCCTGAATTCATAACTCTGCCACTAAAAGTTAGGGAATACATACTAACAATTAAACAACCCTTTGAAGCCCTTATTTCAATCGGTGGGAACATGGGGCTCACGTGCCATTCACATAAGCCAACCATCCAGTCACAAACTAAACAGAAACCATACATTTTAAAACAGCACATAGAGGCCGTTCACTGCATTTCTTCTTTTAGCTTGAGTATAGAGGGCCTTCTCTGCTTCTTGTAGATTGAGTTTAGGTTCTATGTATACTGTTAAAATTCACTTTTAGAAGTTCTAAAACATCTTTAATAAAACTATATTTTAGTTCAGAGGAAAACCCATTTAATATGTAAAAGTACACAGAAGCAGCAGCAGTAGACAAAGCCTCCATGAGGCACAACAGAAGTTACAGGCACAACAAAAGTTACAAGTGAGGAATTTGACAATTTGAGGCTTTTGCATACTTGGAGAGTATCCAGAAACATTTTAACAATTAAACCCTAACAGTTTAACACTAGATGCAAAAATATCAGAAGAATTTTTAACAATTAATCCCTAACAGTTTAACACTAGATGCAAAAATATCAGAAGAATTTGGCTTACCTGGAAAGAACCCGAGGATTTCAGCTCTGCAACTAAGGATGTCCTTGCACGCCTCTTCAAAAGCCTCCACGTCCGGTGTGATGCCCTCTTCATCTCCATTGCAGAGGCTATCACTCGTGGATATATATTAACCCAAGCAATATCACTCCCCTCCCGCCAATTAACCAACATCAACATTCTATTTCTGTAATAACACAATCTCCCACGAATTACCACAGCAATTACCAGAATAACAAAATCTCCCGTGAATTACCACAGTAATTACCAGAATAAACTCCAGGACAAGCTGTCCAATATGGAAACCACCTTATGAACCCTCGATTCTTCCCCAAGCCGCTCGCTCTTCATCATGTTGGCAGTGATCAAATTGGAAGGGCTCGACTAAATGGGGAAAGAAAGTGAAACCACCAAACGAACCCTCTATTTCCCCCACGCGGCTCGCTCTTCATCATGTTGGCCGTGATCAACTCTGAAGGGGCTCGACTCAAAAGAGGAAAGAAGTGAATACTTCATACCTTTTAATTATGTCATATTCCAAATTATCTTGGCCAAAACGAAAGTGACAGCTATCACTGCTTTATTTTTCCGGTTGTGATGTGTTGGTTTGTTTGGTTTAACATTCATCTTCTTCACTTTATCCATCTTATAGATGCAGTATTAATATTCATCTTCTTTCTTTTTATCCATACCATATATGCAATATATTTCTTATAATATTCTTTTCATGTTGTATCTTAATTTTAAAAGAAAATAAAATTCAAATGAAATAAACCAAAAATAATTTACTTATTTTTTTTCCAAATAAATAATGACTTTGTCAAATCATTTTCCATAAATTATCAAGAAAAAAAAATTGTTGAAAACATAAACCTTTATCATGGAAGTTTTGTTCAAGCTATTGTGACAACCTGCTCTTAAATTAGATTAGCAACCAACCAATTAAATATGTTAACCCAGTATAACTTAAAGGCCCGAGCAAGAAGTGTGTAAAGTTTCATTAGTTGCATGTGGGTGGGAATAAATTGTAAAGTTATGTGTGGTAGGTTCATACCCAGGTATTTGCAAGGGGTTTTAATTTCAATTAAAAAGGCATAAATAGTAAACCTATGTGTTAGTAAAGCTATATGTGGTAGGTTTATATACATAACTTGTGTATTTGCAAGGGGTTTTAATTTCAATTATTTATATTTCTTTTGACAAATGAAAGACAATATAAATAATTGTATTTCAATTGACAAATAAAAGTTTCTTAAATATTTTAATCAAAAAAATGCAAAAAAATATTGTTCTTTCAAATTTTTACAATTTTAAACAATTGAATGCTCTTAATTAATTTCTACATAAAAAAAATGATATATTTTCAATGAAACTTATTTTAAACACATTAATTAAGGTTGGGACCTATTTACCCAACCATTTGCAGTACCGATCAGATGACCGGCAACGTCGGACGTGACCGCGCTCACGCGAGCCAGGTCATCCGATCAGTGCAAATGGTTGGTTCACTAGTTTACTCCTTAATTAAGTAGTAATATGTGTAATATCACAAATTTTACACTTCATGAGTAAGAATATAACATTAACTATTTTATCGTAATTATTTTCAAGTTGGAGCACACTTCATTAATATATCAAAAAAACTACTTAGACGTAGCTGAAATTTAAGTTATTTAATGAAAACAATTAATGTGACGTAAAGGAATGATAATCAGGAAGAAGACCTGAAATTATGGACTTCACCTTCAAAGAATGCCTTGCAATTACATTGGTTATTAATCATAATTAATTAATTAGGAGTGATAAGAAGATCGCAAGAATAAAAAATGACCAAATAAATGACCAATTGTCATGTGGTCATTTTTAGTCTAGATATCCCGTGACCAAAATTGGTCATTTATCTTGATTGTTTTCAATTGGTTTTTATCCAGTGACCAAAATTGGTCATTTATCTTGGTCTTTTTTAGTTAACTCACTTAAATTTATCAATTTTGGTCATTTATCCCTTGAAAAAAATTGTGGTGACCAAAACTTTTGGTCTCCTGGTCACTAATCTCTCATTTTCCACTAGTGGATCAATGTAGACATAATCAATAAATTCATCCATGTTGTCATGTAAATCAGTGCATTTGTCTGTAGTCAAAAAATTTGTGAAATGTTTATTTTTTCCAAATAAATCTCTTTAAGCCTCCCTCTCTCGCTCTCCCTCCTTTACATTGCTTCCCCTTGTAACCCTATATTTGTTTCAATTATCCCTAAATTTACCATCTCTCTCTTTATAACCCCACCCCACTCTCTCTCTCTAACACATTGTATCTCCCTCTCTCCCTAACCCTAAACCCTAACCCACTTCTCTCTTTCTCAAAAACCCTAATAGTTGTCTCTTTGAACCACCCCTCTATCTATCCTTAACCCTTCTATCTATTCCTCTCACCTTGATTCCCCCTATATCTTCCTCTCTCTGTAACATCCCTCCTTTATCTATATCTATAATCCTCCATTTTATCTCTCCCTCCCACTCTCCTATCCCTGCCCCATATCTCTTTATCTCTCTATATTTTCCCCCCTAATCGTTACTAACACCCCCTCTCTCTTTCTCCCCTACTCCTCTACCTACACCTAACACCTACCCTCTGGTCTCTGCCAGACCCCTAACATCCCCCTCTCTCTCACTTTGACTACCCCTAACCCCCCTCACATCAAATTGTCATATACTTCTTCTCTTCCATCTACCTCCCCTCCACATTAACCTACTTTTGTTGGGTTAATATTTACTTAGTCATAGAGAAAGTTAACTAACTTTGGTTATTGTTGTTATGGACCCATGGTATTATTGTGATGTATTCTATTAAAGAGGTTGGTTGTACTCCATTGCAATACTATGAAGTGTCTTGTCACACGCCCCAATTTCGTAAAATAATGTTATCTTATTTTTATTTGATTCTAAGACATTATGTTAAATTTAATGCTAAGTGGAAACTGATGACTCAGCAGAGTCAAGGATGTGGAATGTAATTCTGAATATTTAATTTTAAATAAATAAAAGTAGAGACAACAGCTTGGGAGAGCTGTTAAAAAGAGTGTTACTGGTCAAGTTGGTGGAAGGAACTTGCTGGAGAGCAAAAAGACAAGTGGCATCATCCTTAAACACTTCCTATGTTGCAGGTGGCAACTTCCCTACATTTGGGTTCATGATCCCCCAATAAAGTGGGATCAGAGCAGGTGGCTCAATTAATGACAACTAAACCAAAAAGACCTAGGCAATCTTAATAAAAATTTTCGATGTAGAGAGCTGAGGCTTCCCATTCCAGGAGAAGAATCATTCAGGTGAATGCACTTCAAGGAATTCATTGGGAAAGGGAAATTTGAAGGAAGGTGTTTGAGGGGTAAACTGTAAAAAGTTGATCTAGTATAGATTTTCAGCTGAAAGATCTTACTGCAGTAGGCAGAGTTGGTATTGAGTCTCAGGACTAGTACTTTGTTGATTGCTCCACCTAGTTCCAGCCAAGGAGACCAGAACAGGATTGGGGGTCTTGAGAATTCGATGTTTGAGCGCTCTCTAGGAGTTGGTAGGGAGGAACAGCCTCCCATCGCTGTTGTCGTCCAGCTTTAAAGACATGTTCCATTATCTTTTAATTTCTGTGTTATAGTTTATCTTTGTGTATGAGCAATTAATGAATGGTGTTATGTTATGTTGTGTTGAAATATCTTAGTTATTCTAGACTGAATCTGTACTGTGATGAAAGATAAATCCTACCTTTGTTTTTCCCCATCTGGAGTAATCCAGATCGTACTCTAGTATAGGTAGTGTGTTTAAGTAAATGAAGTATGATAGGAATATGAATGAATCGAGTATTTATGTTTTCAGAGAAATGAAATGTTGCTTCTCTGTAGATATTTATTTTCTAGAAAGTAAATTAAATTGTTTTGTAGACATGTTGTCAGAAATAGAATGTGTAAATAGCATGTTAGTATAGAACAAGACTCATATTACTGATTGACATTAGTATGTTTAACTATATAAAATATTTTTCTACACAGTTTCTATTTCTATAAACTGTACTTTTACATTGAAATAGAAGAATTAGTTTTATCAGTTGAAAGTTATTAGTTTATGTTAAGAAAAGATATAAAAATAATACAGATAGCTTATATTCTTCTTTTAGTGACAACTAATCTTCCTGCATCTATCTGAACTATAGTTAATCATATGATAAAGGTTACAGTGTTCCTTTCTTAGCTTTAATAGCTAAAGGAAAGTAGTAACTTAGGGTTTAAGTTAATATTATAAGAAACTATCCTGATACTTTTGCAGACAGTGTAAATATAAAAATTACTGACAGGTAAGAAAATTCTTTCATTTTTGTTCTCTAAGTAAGTCTACAGAAACAATTGAATTAATTAACACAAATATTACAGACTACTTTCAGTCGTAATAATTATACAAATAACAACCAACATAAATTTTAGAACAGATATTACACAGCTAATAATATTATAATTAGCAATAATATTACTAGTATCCTTAAAAACAGTGATATTTATAAACTATTAATTCACAAAAACAAATTGAAGAAAAATTGTATAACGGTAATAAAATTTACAAGATAAGAACATAGGAATTAATATTCTATTAAAGTTAAAAGGGAGTAAACCCTAGCTCATTTTCTGAGCGTAATTTCTAAATATTTTAAGTACTGTAGTAACCTAGGTTATACTTAGGTTAATTCTTTTAAAACTACTAACTAATATTATTATGCACAAAATAAACTACATTACTGTTTAACTTGTATAAATGCTTTTACAAGTGAAACAGAGTCTTCTAATAACAACATACATTTATAGAAATAAATGTAGGGGTTCAAACCCTTAAAACTTTTACATTACAAGTACAGACATAATAACCAAAATTATAAGAATTATGTAACCATCATTAAATAGTCTAATAATCTACTCATAGTCCTAAAAGGACAGATAGAATAAAATAGAGAAACAATATAATTATTATCATAAGATTAGTATAAACAGAATAAGGGTTTTTACAGGTCAAACCCTAACCCATGACTTCCTTCAAAACAAGCAAGATTTACATCACGGCTGTAAGGAGCAGCCTTAAGCTTTAATTTATAAAACCCATACAAAATACTCAACTGAGTTTAAACTTCATTAATATTCAGGAAGGGTAAAAACCCTAAATTACACAGAGTATAGCATAAGCTCCTAACAATCAAAACAAGTTTACAACATAACTACCTTTACAAAATTTACAAACCTAAACCCGACTGTGAAGCCAAGCTTCGACTAAGTACTATGCACATTATAAATTGCATCCACCCTATCAAGGGTTTGGATTTAATAATTTTTGCCAACAGCCTGTAAAACAATAAAAACCATAACATAACCCATGACAACATGAGAAAGTTTTTTCAAACCCTGGGCGAGTCCAATGACCACCCTAACTTTATTAAAGGGAGAATCCATTTTTCAGACCATGAGGCTTACCTGAGCTTGAACTACGAGCCATGGCTGTTGCAAGGGTTGTCTTTTATTCCTTGTATAGGCTTTGCAAGCGACAAGCACCTGCAGCAAACAACAACCACGGTCAGTAAAATATTATATGTGTTATAGCTTGAAAATATTCTATTTAAACTTGCAGTTTTTGAAGGAAAATTTCATTATGAGATTTACCTATCACTAGGAGAACAATGAACAGCTTCACAAAGCACTGTCACCTATAGACGGTGCAGTGGGGAACCCAAAAACCCTCAAAACCTCACACAGTGGCGAGCCATGAAGAGCCAAGAAGGAAACCAAAGTAGTCACCAACCTATGTAGGATTTGGAAGAAAGGTTTCACAGGCAGTGAGAGGAAGGTAGTAGGAAAGATAACTCCACGTATTGTAGAGAAAGAACCAGCAATAAAAACCACACACTGGATAATGGAGGCAACACGAAGTCAAGGTACAAAGAAACGGTAACCAAGAGAACGACAGCCGCCATGGGAGACAAGCCAAGCAACCCTAGAGCCAGCGTAAACTATGGGACAAGAATGTGTTTGGTTAGGATTCTAGTACATTATATATTTTCCAGACATGGACATAATTCAACAATGTAGCCACAAATTTATCCATGCAGCGAGTTTTGTGTCCTATAGTTCCTGCATGGATGAATTATATCGATTGTTTGTTCATTGCAGCGTGGATTAAACCATAATGTCGGCCCAATATTTCGTAACCAAATCACTAATCATTTGCACCGTGTATTATATTAACATAATCACAAGTTTATCATCATGGAGGGTTACGTTGACCAAGCTTTGTGTCACGTATAAATCTTAAATATAATCCCGATGTGGATTAAGCATAAACCCTTTCTACCAACGAAATTATATTGTCGTATAATAAACATCACCAAAATGATATAATGGGTGGCACGACCATATTCTAAACATTGTTTTGATAAGATAGAAATCATGTGATATATGTTATGTTTATAGATTAAGTCAAAGTTGATTCTTTAGTATAGTTATAAAATAGTGCATGTTAACTATTGCATGATTGTAGTGTCTCTAGTAGCAAAGTTAAACTATAGCTTGGGCATAGTAAACCCTTTTGCCTTAGGAATATTACAAGTCTAAAACTTTTAGATAATATCTTGTAATAATGCAAAAGAAGTTAAAGGCTAGATTTAAATACGTTATAATAACAAACGTTTGGTAGATTGAATGTTCATCGAACAAATCAATTATGCATATTTATGAAATATAATTGAACTGATAACTCAAATAGCATCGAAACTGTGAAGTAGTCCAAAGCTGAAGATAAGAATGTTATCACAAAATTCTGTCACATAGTTTATGCGACATTACCTTGATAATACTTGGGAGTATAACTCAACTTGGTTTTATGCTCATGCAGAATGTCTAGTGGAAAGTAAGATAATTATAGAGGTAAAACTGATAATTCGAATAGGAACAATCCTATTAAATTCAAAAGTTAATAGAACACAGAGTTAGACTTGGGAATAAAGTAGTGGTATCCATAAGCTGTTATAGAAGGGTATGATGGTCATAGTTTTACACTCGAAGGTTTTTATAGTCTAAAAGATAATAGGTTGTAAGTATCTTATAGAAACAAATTAAGGGTCAATAAATATACAGGAAAGATAATATACTATTGCAAAAATATTGTCAAAAACAATGTTTATAAGTATTACAAATTACTTAGACTAAAGTAGAAATACTTGTAACTGAGATTCTAGTGTTAGAGTCACAAATATGTTGTACTGTCGTTACTTATTTCCAAGCTTGTTTACTCTAAATACTGATGAAAAATCAAATAATGTTACCTTACAGAAGCTATCTAGAGTTTAGCAGCTTATTTTACTAAGCTTTTTAAATTGCGAACAAAATACTGCTGACACTAAAAGATTAGTTAAAATATACTCGATCAATCATACTTGTAAGAAACAGTATTCATCTGCGTTAGTAGGAATGCTATGTAAGCCACAGATCCAAAAGTAGATTCTACCTACTGACATAAAAGAACTAATCAATAAACTAAAGCAAATAGCACACAAAAAGATTTTAATCTTGCTACGAAAAATAAACTGTTAAGTTATTTTAGAATTTAGTGAAACTAATTACTTAACTGTTTCTTTTATGCCAACTATTAGCTGTTAGTAAACCACATGTTTTAGCATTTATTGTTAACTCAAAAATTTTAAATGTTTGTGAAAAATTGGGTTTTCACATGTGGTATCAGAGCACAAGGTTCAAACACTAGGCCTTGATGCATCCCAACTAGCTTTCATAAAACAATAAATTAAATTATTATGCTAACGTATTTAATTTTTAAATGTTATTCAACAAATAATTGTCTTTTTTCTGAAGTTTAATAGGAAAGTATGGAAAGGTTGGGAGAGTATGCACAAGAGGAGTCTCCAACTACAGAAACAAGAAATTTACCCAGAGATCATATACAAGAGGATGTAACTACAAATTCTTCAAAGCTGTTACAGACTGTAAAAGATTTGAAAACTGAAATGGAGTCTGTAAAGAAAGAGAATGAAAAGATTCTGAGGGCTTAAGAAGAGCTGAATCAAATCCTAATGGAAAAGTTTCAAACCAAAGGAAGGGGTAGAAGGTCAGAATCTGAAGATGCTAGTCATCAAAGAAAATCTAAAAAGATGAAGCATACAAAAACTAAAAGTAGTTCATCGTCAAAAGTGTTTGGTGAACAACAAAGTTACCATACTACTAGTGAGAGTAGTGATGATGATATGTACATCAAGAAGAGGAAATACAAACCTTATGAGGAAATCTCAAGGGAATTAAAAAAGATAAAACCACCAACCTTTAATGGAGAGACTGAGAAGGGGGGAGAAGTTGAGTCCTAGTTTTCCGGGATGAAGAATTACTTCCAAATATATAATTATTCTAACCAGTTAAAGGATAGGATGGCTATATATAACCTCTCAAGAAAGGCTGATATTTGATGGCATGCCTTGAAGAGAGTTAAGGGTATAAAAGAGAAGGAAGTTAACTGGAGTACCTTTAAGCAGTATTTTAAAAAGAAATTCCTGTCTGAGCAGTATTACGAGGAAAGAGATAAGGAGTTTTATGAACTAAAGTTAGGTTCAATGACAATGAAGGATTTGAACAGCAAATTCTTAAGTCTACTTAGGTATGTACCCTACCTAGTAGATGAGAAACCAAAAGTACAGTGATTCCTTAACTATCTACTGTATCATATTAAATATAGAATTGAATATGATAACCCAAAGACCTTGGAGGAAGCTATGAGGAAGGCTAGCTTTTGTTTTGAACAGAATCAGAAGAAAGAAATCTTGGCCAACTAGAAGGCTAAGAAAAATAATAATCAGTCCGAATTTGAGAAGAAGGATTTTGTGCCTAACAGGAATTTCAAGAATAATAAGGCCAAAAACTATTCTAACAACAAGAATTTCCAAGGAAATAGGAATAGTACACCCAACAATCAGAACAATTTTAAGGGTAAAGAAACTGCAAATAATCATGGAAATTTTACCGAGTTTTGAGCGTAAAGAGCATGTTAAGTGCTAGGAATGTAATGGCCCGCACTATGCTTTAGTCTATCCAAACTGGAAGAAGACTGTTAGCAACATTCATATTGTAGAGGAGGAGATGACCATTGGGGAACTAGCAAGGAGCATGCCCAGAATTAATGCACCCTTGGAGAACTAACAAGATGAATATCAAAGTTCCATGGTAGAAATAGAAGGTATGATTAATCAGACCCCTGTAACTATCTTAATTGATCCAAGAGCTAGTCTCAATTATATTGCACCTCAGATAGTGGAAAAATGTAAGTTATCGGTCGATAAGTTTGAGAATTCATGGTTAGTTCAGTTAGCCACTGGGGATAAAAGAAAAGTAACTTGCTTTGTCAAAGAATATGCTTTACTTATGGATAAATTTGAAATTGTTGTTAAACTTAATGTTTTGCCACTTGGCTCATATGATTTGCTGATTGGTATGGACTGGTTAGAACAACATAGGGTAATTTTAAACTGTTACAATAGAACTTTCACATTCTTAAACAGTTATGAACAACTAGTAACCATTACAGATGAGGAAAATAAAATTAAAACAGATAAGTTAAAAATAGAAGACATCCCTATTTTAAAAGAATATGTTGATGTATTCCCAGAAGAAATTCCAGGATTACCTCTGAAAAGGGAATTGAATTTCACCATTGAGTTGGTACCAGGTGCAGTAACTAGCTCAAAGTCCCCTTACCGAATGAACATATTGGAACTTAATGATTTAAAATCGCAATTAAAAGAGTTAATTGATAAAAATTATATTCGGCCAAGTGTGTCTCCCTAGGGGGCACCTGTCATCTTTGTTAAAAAGAAAGATGGAACTATGCGATTATGCATAGACTACCGTCAGCTAAACAAGATGACTATCAAAAATTGATAACTGTTGCCACACATAGATGATCTGTTTGATCAACTACGTGGAGCCACGATCTTTTCAAATATATATTTAAGGTCAGGATATCATCAAGTGAGGATTAAATATGAAGACATCTTCAAGACATCCTTTAGAACAAGATATGGTCACTACAAATTTGTTGTAATGCTATTCGGGCTTACTAACGCCCTAGCTGTCTTTATGTGTTTAATGAACAACATAATGCATAAGTATTTAGATAAGTTTGTGGTCGTGTTTATCAACGACATCCTAATCTATTCAAAAACTGAAGAAGAACATAAAGAACATCTAAAAATTGTTTTGCAACAGTTGCGAGAACATCAACTCTTTGCAAATTTTAGTAAGTGTGACTTCTTTAAGGATAAGATTCAGTATTTAGGTCATGCAGTGACCAAGGAAGGATTTTCTATAGATCCTAAAAAGATACGGACAATCGAAGATTGGCCGGTTCCTAAAGATGTGACAGATGTTAGATCTTTCATGGGCATTACCCGTTACTACCGAAGGTTCATTGAAGGCTTTTCGAGGATAGCCAATCCGATAAATTCCTTGCAATAGAAAGAAAAGAAGTTTGACTGGAACCAGAAATGTGAAGAAAGCTTTAAGAAGTTAAAAACTTTATTAACCAGTGCACCTATTTTAAGAATAACAGATCCTAATAAAGAGTTTGTAGTATGCAATGATGCTTGTAATGAAGGCTTAGGAAGTGTTCTGACTCAATAAGGGCATGTTATTGCCTATGAGTCTAGAAATTTAAAAATTCATGAAAATCATTATGCAACATATGATCTGGAACTAGCAACTGAGATACACCCCTTAAAGATGTGGCGACACCACCTAATTGGCAGAAAATTTGTTTTAATCACTGATAATAGGGATTGAAATATATTTTAGATCAGCCTAATTTAAATGCTAGACAAGCTAGGTGGTTAGCTTTTTTAAGAGAGTATGATTTTGAAATCCAGCATATAAAAGGTAAAGAAAATAAAATTGTTGATGCATTAAGTAGAAACGAAAGGCTGAATTTTGCAACAGCAATCAGCACTTATGTTTCAGACTTGGATGAACAGCTTAAAGAAGGGGTAAAACAAGATGAAATATATCATAAATTGCAAGCTAAAGCTAAGGAAAACCCCACATAAAACTTAATAAAAGGTTACAGTTTAAATGAAAAAGAATTTTTACTGTATAAAGATAAACTGTATGTACCTAACGTACCTAAGGTCAAGCTGTTAATTTTGGATGAAATCCATAAAACACCATATTCAGGTCATCCAGGTTATCAAAAGACTATAACCATGGTATGAAAAGAGTATTTTTGGTCAAATATGAAAACTAAAGTAGCTGAATATATTGCAAGGTCTTTAGAATGCCAACAAGTAAAAACTGAACACCAACACCCAGCTGGTTTGCTACAGCCTTTACCTATCCCTAGCTGGAAATGGGAAGTGATTACTCTAGACTTTATTACTGCACTGCCTACAAATCAGAATCAGAATGACTCTATTATGGCAGTGGTCAATAAGTTAAGCAAGGAAGCTCATTTTATACCTGTTAAAACTACTTACAAGGCTGGCAATATAGCTGATATTTTTCTAAAGAATATTTTTCAATTACATGGAGTACCAAAAGTCATAATCTCATACACAGATCCTAAGTTCATAGGAAACTTTTGGAATTCTTTTTTTAAAGGATTAAATACAACATTGAATTTCAGTACTTCTTTCCATTCTCAAATAGATGGACAAACTGAAAGGGTAAACCAAGTAGTGGAATATTTATTGAGAATGTATGTGAAAGATCAACCAGGTAAGTGGGAAGACTATTTACATCTAGTAGAATTTGCGTATAATAATAATTATAAGACATCAGCTAAATTCACTCCATTTGAAATTTTATATGGATGGAAATGTAATACTCCCATCTCTTGGAGTAATCCAGTAGATAGATTGGTATTAGGTCCAGAATTGTTGAAAGAAATGGAAGAAATTGTGAAACAAGTGCAGGGAAATCTGAAAGTGGCATAGCATCGGCAGAAAATTCAATAAGACTTGAAAAGAACTCCGAAGGAGTTTAAGGTAGGTGAACATGTGTTCATCAAGGTAAGGCCCAAGAAGAGATCTATAAGACAGGGGAGTTGTGCAAAATTGGCACCTCATTACTGTGGTCCATTTGAAATTATGTCTAGGATTGGTCAAGTAGCTTATCAATTAGTATTACCACCTAACTTAAGAGTACATAATGTTTTTCACATTTCCATTTTAAATAAAAATGTTCATAATGCTACTCATGTGGTTAATTGGAATGTTGTACAGGTGGAACCAAAAGGAGAATTTCTGGTGAAACCGGACTATATCCTCGGGAGGAGTGAAATTACACTTCAGAACCACACCATTGGACAGGTGAAGGTGCAATAGAAGCACCTTAGTCCTGAAGAAGCCACCTGGGAATTGGAAAGTGAAATGTGAGATGCATATCCAATTTTGTTCCAGGGGACTTCAGAGTATGAAGAATAAATAACATCGAGGGCGATGTTATATTCTGAAGGGGTGTGTATGTCACATGCCCCAATTTTGTAAAATAATGTTATCTTATTTTTATTTGATTCCAAGACATTATGTTAAATTTAATGGTAAGTGGAAACCGATGACTCAGCAGAGTCAAGGATGTGGAATGTAATTCTCAATATTTAATTTTAAATAAATAAAAGTGGAGACAACAGCTTGGGAGAGCTATTAGAAAGAGTGTTACTGGTCAATTTCGTGGAAGGAACTACGTGGAGAGAAAAAATACAAGTGGCAGCATCCTCAAACACTTTCTATGTTGCAAGTGGAAGCTTCCCTACATTTGGGGTCATGATCCCCCAAGAAAGTGGGATCAAAGCAGGTGGCTCAATTAATGACAACTAACCTAAAAAGACCTAGGCAATCTTAATAAAAATGCCCAATGTAGAGAGCTAAGGCTTCTCATTCCAGGAGAAGAATCATTCAGGTCAATCCACTTCAAGGAATTCATTGGGAAAGGGAAATTTGAAGGAAGGTGTTTGAGGGGTAAACTGTAGGAAGTTGATCTAGTACAGCTTTGCAGCTGAAAGATCTTAGTGCAGTAGGCAGAGTTGGTATTGAGTCTTAGGACTAGTACTTTGTTGATTGCTCCACCTAGTTCTAGCCAAGGAGACCAAGACAGGCTCGAGCGTCCTGAGAAGTCGTTGTTTGAGCGCTCTCCAGGAGTTGATAGGGAGGAATGGCCTCCCATTGCTGTTGTCGTCCAGCTTTAAAGACAGGTTCCATTATCTTTTAATTTCTGTGTTATAGTTTATCTCTATGTATGAGAAATTAATGAATGATGTTATTCTATGTTGTGTTGAAATCTCTTAGTTATTCTAGATTGAATCTGTACTGTGATGAAAGATAAATCCTACCTGTGTTTTTCCCCATCTGGAGTAATCCATATCATACTCTAGCACAGGTAGTGTGTTTAAGTAAATGAAGTATGATAGGAATATGAATGAATCAAATATTTATCTTTTCAAAGAAATGAAATGTTACTTCTCAGTAGATAGTTATTTTATAGAAAGTAAATGAAATTTTTTTGTAGACATGTTGTCAAAAATAGATTGTGTAAATAGCATGTTAGTATAGAACAAGACTCATATTACTGATTGACATTAGTATGTTTAACTATATAAATTATTTTTCTACATAGTTTCTATTTCTTATAAACTGTACTTTTACATTGAAATAGAAGAATTAGTTTTATCAGTTGAAAGTTATTAGTTTATGTTAAGAAAAGATATAAAATCAATATAGATAGCTTATCTTCTTCTTTTAGCGACAACTAATATTCCTCCATCTATCTGAACTATAGTTAATCATATGATAAAGGTTACAGTATTGCTTTCTTAGCTTTAATAGCTAAAGGACAGTAGTAACTTAGGGTTTAAGTTAATATTATAAGAAACTATCCTTATACTTTTACAGACAGTGTAAATATAAAAATTACTGACAGGTAAAAAAATTCTTTCATTTTTTTTCTCTAAGTAAGTCTACAAAAACAATTGAATTAATTAACACAAATATTACAGACCTCTTTCATTCGTAATCATTATACAAATAAGAACCAACATAAATTTAAGAACAGATATTACACATAGCTAATAATATTATAATTAGCAATAATATTACTAGTATCCTTAAAAACAATGATATTGATAAACTATTAATTCACAAAAACAAATTGAATAAAAAACTGTATAACGGTAATAAAATTTACAAGATAATAACATGAGAATTAATATTCTATTAAAGTTAAAAGGGAGTAAACCCTAGCTAGTATTCTGAGTGTAATTTCTAAATATTTTAAGTACTGTAGTAACCTAGGTTATACTTAGGTTAATTCTTTTAAAACTACTAACTAATATTATTATACACAAAATAAACTACATTATTGTTTAACTTGTATAAATGCTTTTACAAGTGAAACAGAGTCTTCTAATAACAACATACATTTATAGAAATAAATGTAGGGGTTCAAACCCTTAAAACTTTTACATTACAAGTATAGACATAATAACAAAAATTATAACAATTATGTAACCATCATTAAATAGTCTAATAATCTACTCACAGTCCTAAAAGGATAGATAGAATAAAGTAGAGAAACAATATAATTATTATCATAAGATTAGTATAAATAGAACAAGGATTTTTACAGGTCAAACCCTAACCTGTGACTTCCTTCAAAACAAACAATATTTACATCAAGGCTGTAAGGAGCATCCTTAAACTTTAATTTATAAAACCCTTACAAAATACTCAACTAAGTTTAAAATTCATTAATATTCAGGAAGGGTAAAAACCCTAAATTACACAGAGTATAGCATAAGCTCCTAACAATCAAAACAAGTTTACAACATAACTACCTTTACAAAATTTACAAACCTAAACCCGACTGTGAAGCCAATATTTGACTAAGTACTATGCACATTAAAAATTGCATCCACCCTATCAAGGGTTTGGATTTAGGTATTTTTCCCAACAACCTGTAAAATAATAAAAACCATAACATAACCCGTGACAAGATGAGAAAGGGTTTTCAAACCCTGAGTGAGTCCAACAACCACCCTAACTTTATTAAAGGGAGAATCCATCTTTCAGACCATGGGGCTTACCCGAGCTTGAACTACGAGCCACGGCCATTGCAAGGGCTATCTTTTATTCCTTGTACAGGATTTGCAAGCAACGAGCACCTGCAACAAACAACAACCACTGTCAGTAAAATATTATACATGTTATAGCTTGAAAATATTCTATTTAAACTTGCAGTAATTTAAAGAAAATTTCATTATGAAATTTACCTGTCACTAGGAGAACAATGAACAACTTCACAAAGCACTGTCACCTATAGACAATGTAGTGGGGAACCCAACAACCCTCAAAACCTCACACAATGGCGAGCCAAGAAGAGCCAAGAAGGAAACCAAAGCAGTCACCAAGCTACACAGACTTTGGAAGAAAGGTTTCACAGGCAGTGAGACAAAGGTAGAAGGAAAGATAACTCCACATATTGTAGAGAAAGAACCAGCAATCAAAACCACACATTGGAGAATGGAGGAAACACGAAGTCAAGGTACAAGGAAACAGTAACTAGGAGAATGACCGACGACATGGGAGACAAGCCAAGCAACCCTAGAGCCAGCGTACACTATAGGACAAGAAAGTGTTTGGTTAGGTTTCCAGTACATTATATATTTTCCAGACGTGGACAGAATTCAACCACGTAGCCACAAATTTATCCATGCAACGAGGGTCATGTCCTATAGTTCTTGCATGGAGGAATTATATCAATTATTTGTTCATGGAAGCGTGGGTTAAACCATAATGTCCACCCAATATTTTGTAACCAAATCACTAATCATTTGCACCCTGTATTATATTAACATAATCACAAGTTTATCATCGTGGAGGGTTACTTTGACCAATATTTGTGTCATGTATAAATCTTAAATATAAGCCCGATGTGGATTCAGCATAAACTCTTGCTACCAACGAAATTATATTGTCATATAATAAACATCACCAAAACGATATAATGGGTGCCACGACCATATTCTAAACATTGTTTTGATAAGATAGAAATCATGTGATATATGTTATGTTTATAGATTAAGTCAAAGTTAAGTCTTTAGTATAGTTATAAAAGAGTGCATGTTAACTATTACATGGCTAGAGTGTCTCTAGTAGCAAAGTTAAACTATAGCTTGAGCATAGTAAACCCTTTTTCCTTAGGAATATTACAAGTCTAAAACTTTTAGATAGTATCTTGTAATAATGCAAAAGAAGTTAAAGGCTAGATTTAAATACGTTATAATAACAAACTTATGGTAGATTGAATGTTCATCGAACAAATCAATTATGCATATCTACGAAATATAATTGAACTGATAACTCAAATAGCATCGAAACTATGAAGTAGTACAAAGATGAAGATAAGAATGTTATCACAAAATTCTGTCACATAGTTTATGCGAGATTACCTTGATCAAACTTGGGAGTATAACTCAACTTGGTTTTATGCTCATGCAGAATGTCTAGTGGACAGTAAGATAATTATAGAGGTAAAACTGATAATTGGAATAGGAACGATCCTATTAAATTCAAAAGTTAATAGAACATAGAGTTAGACTTGGGAATAAAGTAGTGGTAACCATAAGCACTTATAGAAGGGTATGATGGTCATAGTTTTACACTCGAAGGTTTTTATAGTCTAAAAGATAATAGGCTATAAGTATCTTATAGAAACAAATTAAGGGTCAATAAATATACAGGCAAGATAAGATACTATTGCAAAAATATTGTCAAAAACAATGTTTATAAGTATTACAAATTACTTAGACTAAAGTAGAAATACTTGTAACTGAGATTCTAGTGTTAGAGTCGCAAATATGTTGTATTGTCATTACTTATTTCCAAGCTTGTTTACTCGAAATACTGACAAAAAATCAAATGATTTTACCTTACAGGAGCTGTCTAGAGTTTAGCAGCTTATTTTACTAAGCTTTTTAAATTGTGAACAAAATACTGCTAACACTAAAAGATTTGCTAAAATATACTCAATCAATCATACCTCTAAACCCGTAAAAAACAGTATTCATCTGCATTAGCACGAATGCTAAGTAAGACCCATATTCAAAAGTAGATTCCACCTACTGACATAAAAGAACTAATCAATAAACTAAAGCAAATAACACACAAAGATTTTAATCTTGCTACGAAAAATAAACTGTTAAGTTATTTTAGAATTTAGTGAAACTAATTACTTAACCGTTTCTTTTATGCCAACTGTTAGCTGTTAGTAAACCGCAGGTTTTAGCATTTATTGTTAACTCAAATTTTTTAAATTTTTGTGAAAATTTGGGATTTTGACATGTCTAGAGCTCTCACTGATGGTTTAGGGTTCCTATTCCAATAGAGCCACACTTGACCATGCCTTCTCTAGATTTAGCTAAGGGGAATAACCTGAGAGCTTATCCTATTTCTACCGATTCAAAAGGTTTCTACGATAAATCATAGTGTTTATATGTGCACGATGTTATGGTTTTCTTTACTACTCTATATTTATGTTCAGCATAATAATGTGTGTTGCATCTCAGGCCAATATTTTGTATTAGAGACTGGTATACACTCGCTCTCTAATGAGAGTGATCTCATCAAGATTGGGTTACCTATATCTACATGGTCGAATTGAGATTTAATAGTTTTTATCTAAGATCAGATAAAGAAATTTTTTTTCATTCTCCTATATTTGCATGGTGGATTCTAAATCAATGTGGTCATATCAATTGGCATGACGGGATGGACCGAGAAGAAATGAAAATGCTAGGTCTATTAGAATTATTGTTCCATTATAACATCGAGAAATGAGTGAAATCAAATTCTTAGTTATTATGCAGTGAAAAGGAATGAATAATACACACTGAACAAAAAAAAATATCAGAGGAAACATACAAGTATTGCTCAGAGAATTATAGTATTATCTTCATTAAAGAATTCGGTGTTACAATAGTGTTAAATGAGGAGGAATATGAATCATTAGGGATAAATTTGAATCCACCAATTGACTCTAACTGTATCTGACTGCACCGCTAACTAAATATGTCTGGGTGAGTGTAAGCTAATGAGGGTCACTTTTGGTGCATTAGATGTAATAGAAAATTTAAAAATCAGGAATCCCTCAACTTACATGGGTTTTTTGCGATACTTACATAAAGTATCTTGCTTTTAGTAACAAATATGAAATCTAGGAAATTGGATCACATTTATGAATATATGTTTAATGTATTGAAAAATTCCATACCTATGTCAATTTTCATTTTCTCTAACAGTCACTTTTTATTTTTCAGGTAAATGATAAGGCATATGTTTGTGTGGGTGGAAGCTTTGAGGGCCTAAATTATTGTTTCAGGCTACAAAAAATTTCATGCATGTAGAAAACATATTTCTCTAGTGCGACAATATTTTTTAAAAATAAAAATAATATTTTATTTTTTATTTTTTTAATAATTATCTAAGTGATCATTTCTCGAAAATGGTACAGCTTTTGTGGGTGCATCTTTTGAAGGTCTTAGTGCAATCATCATGAAATGTGTTTTTTATATAATGTATATGTCATTTTCTTCTAGTGCACCAAACATTTTTTTTTTTAACTATCAAAAGTTGAAAAAGTTATGGATAAAAAAAAACAATGTGTTTTTTGAGTCAAAGAGTTAGAACGTAATAGAATTAAAAAAAAATAGAAAAATATAATATTTTGAAATAGAAATTACATATTTAGAATCTGCATAAAAAGTTCTATTTATGGTTAATATTTCGTAAAAAATGATTGTGCGTATCATACTGTAACGAGTGGCTAAGAACATGCTTCTTCAGAAAATGTAAGAAATGTCTTAGTGCAACTTTTCAAGGTCTTAATGTAATGGTGATGGATTGGATTTTTCTATAGTGTGTAGAGGTCAGTGTCTAGTAGTGCGACATATAGTTTTTTATGAAATAGTTGATAAAATAAAATTTTATGGCATAAACATAATCATATTTCTAAAAATCTAGTTGCATCTAAAAGGTCCACCAACTTCATGCACTCACCCATCGAAATCACTATTGGAGTCCAAGTGGTTAATTCCATATGTCTAATTCAGTCAATCCATCAGTTATTATTAGTTAAACCAGTCTAACTGTAGTGGTAGATGAGATGTAGGTGAGAACTAGAGCCTTCCCACATGTAGCCATGCATAACTAGCACTAACTGAACTGGAGGAGAACTAACTGAATGTAACTGAAGAGTAACTAATCTTAACTAGTTACCAACTCCCAACAACTGAAGAAGTTTGGTGTCGACACTCCCAATGGCTCCTAAAATGTATGGATTGGTAGAGCAGGTGCCTAAGTTGATGCATGCATGTGCATTCAGTCTCAATTAGCCTCTATCATTGTTCCACATACTCTAGTGGCCGGTACATATGGCCCCATTAGGCCAAGTAGACCCAATGGTACTATTGGACCCAATAATTAATAAAATACTCCTAATTTAGGCTAAAATAATATAATAAATAGTGGTCAAGAGAGGATTATAAATCCTAACAAAGTCTAAGGTATGTTAAAGAAATAGAGAGTTCACGTAAATAAATTTGTGCTTGACAAGAAGATCCAAACAAGTATCTTTCTTGGTACTCTCAAGATAGTACCAGAGCAATGAATAAACACTATTTTTTAGGTATTCCCCATCCTGAATGTTTGCGAGGGTTCATGGGAGGGAGCCAATGAGAAAAAAAAACTTGGTATATTTTTTCTCTATGTTGTGTTTATTATCCATTGAACTGTGGCATGAAGAAAATTATTAAAATTCATGTCTCACTTACTACTCCCACCCTATACCTCATCAGCACCTCTTTTTCTCCTAATTGTGTTATCAAGCCCCACTACCCTTCTCTCTTGTAACCCATCGTGTTCCCCTTACCTCCTTCAATCAATATCTCCCCACTTGAAATTTACAAATCCTTTAAAACCTTTAACTCTTCCCCACCCTTTGTCAAATCTTATGCCTAAGGTAAATGGATGTGATGAACATCACACATGTCTTCTATTGATACAAATCACATCTGCATTTTAGCTATAAATTTGCATGCACATTTTAGCATTGAACACATGTTTTGTATGACACCAAGTTTTTTAAGATGAGAATGGAAATTTGAATTTAAAAGGAATGCTGCCATTCTCCTTATCACCTAAACTGAGCATCCTCATGTGTTTGTGTGTTATCCTTATTCCTATGTGTTATCTTCGGAGTTAGCTTCATGTTAACCAAACTTGTTCTATGGAATATGGTAAACCATATATAATTGGTAATTTCATCCATTTTATAAATATGCTTGTGTTTTACCACTCCTTACAGTATGCTACACATAATCCCTTTGATGAAATTTTAGACATAGATATCATTTTTTCTGCAGATCCTAAATATGTATTTTTGTTTTTCATGTGCCATTACTCCTTATCCCAAAAACCACACTATTAGTATTTCTTTCATAATTTTTTCATTGCTCAAGAATTTCAAAAAAAATTTGTACATACTATAAAAAAATCATTTCATAATCATTGCATTAAGGCCTACAAAAGAAACACCCACACTTGACGTACTTTTTTTTAGGTTTTATTACTTAGATAATAAAAAATAAATAAATAAAAACTAAATTTATTTTAGAAAATTAATGTTGCACTAGTACTATTTGTTCTCTATATTTCTATCAATTTTTCTATGTTTATTACATTATTTAGGCACACAAAGGTGTCACCCACAAAGACATATATCTTATCATTTTCCAAAAAAATAAAATGTAACTGCTAGAAAATATAAAACTTGAGAAATTTATGAACATTTCAATAGATAAAATTTATATATTCCAAAATGTGATTCAATTTCCTAGATTTCATCATTTTTACTCAAAGTAAAAATGATTGTTTAAGTATCTCAAAATATCAATGTAAGTTGAGGAATGCATGTTTTTTTTGTTTTCTATTACATCTAACGCGTCAAAAGAGACCCTCATTAGTTGCACCAGCCCACATATCCATATCCATATCCATATAATCAATGAAGTACAAATATATGATTTGATACTAATTTCTACATGAAATAAACACTTGTACAGCCCTACATTTGTCGATAACAACTCTAACATCGATGAGGATAACTTGGCCTAGGATGAGAGCAACTAGTGTTTCGATGTGACATCTCTTGGCTAGAATCTATTGTATGGCATAAAGGACCAAACCCTCCTCTACCATTTCCTGAATATCTCTCACAGTTGGATAATTCAATGAATGCTTTAAATAATGTCGTAACCTACAAGTCAATGTGGAAATGGAGGTTTGGATAGTGGATGTTATTTGAAATAACAAGGTGTTGGGTACGGGTTTTAGGCCTCTACCTAGGATAGAGACAGCCTTTCAAAGGGTCATTAATGGATTTTTCTTCATGTTGTGTGGACCCTTGAAAATCCTCCTAAAATTCACCAATGTCAAAGTGGTTTACATAGTCAACTAAAATAAATTATTCAACCCATAATATTGGGTTAACCATAGTATTTTCCCATGGTATCTCCCCTATAAAAAAAAAAGCATTGTAAAACAGTTGTGTATTGGATTGTAGCATTATAAGCAATCTTTGTGATTGTGTGAGAGAGAATGTGAGAGTGTGAAGAGAAAGTGCATTGGTGTTGTTGCAGGTTGTATCCCTTCATCTTTCTGGACGATAATAAATAGACTGTCAATTTCTGTGTGGACGTAGCCCATTTTTTGGGTGAACCACGTTATATCTGTGTCTCTCTGTAATGTGTTTAATGTGTTTTGCATCTTGTTTAATGATTTAACTGTATAACTGTTATTGCTTTGTGGTCCTGTTTTCTAACACATACTTTGGATGTATTCAGATTCTTGAATTAATAAATAAGGTTATCAAATCTTGTTTTGAAATGTGTAGATCTCTTATCAAGTTTCTATATAAACCTATCTTATAATACTCAAACATCCTAGCTCTATAATAGGTATATGAAATAACTAACCTCCGGCATTGCCATTGGATGAAAAGAGACAGCTATGATGCGTTTATAAATTCTCATATTAGGGTTCTTACTCACTCAATCCCTACATCTACTTGAGTGTTCGCATATGCTACTTATGGTTTAGGTTCAACGTATCTTCATTCCATGATGTTGGGTTTAAGATTTCTTCAAAGTGTAGGATAGAAAAAGTTTGATTTACATGATGCATTTAAACATGGCTACAATATATATATATATATTAAGCCATTATAAAATACAAAGTAAATTACATTTAACTAAACCTACCTCGAATAAATGAAGAAATATCTGAACACAACCTGCTATTGATATTGGTAATCAAATGCTCCTCAAATCACTCCTTTAACGGGGCAATTTCCGATACCTCATTGCCACTTTTCCAACTTTAACTTAGTGTAATTGTTTTATCTTAATAATAAAAATAAAATAAAAATATAAAAATATAAAATCCATTTCGTAGCCCCATTTTCTCAACCTCTCGCCGTCAAATCATTGCAAGTTTAGCATGTAATTTTCCATCCTTGCAAATATAATTTTGCATATAATTTCGAACTTTACAAATTCATTTTTGCTAGTTACTTATTTTAATTATTATACCTGCCGTCGGCAGGTTATATAGCGATCGGCTGGTCTTCAAAATCAATTTGACTTTATATTACCAAAAAACTTTAATATAGTTTTCAAATGTTTTATGGTAATTTTATATTTAATATATTATTTTAAAAATAAAAAAAATTAATTTTGAATTTTAGAAATTCTTTATTCTTATTTTTTCATTGGTTAAGTACATTGAATAGACTAAATACCCCTGCTGTGAAAATTAATTGTCAGATTTAAAAATATAATTAAAAGTTTATAATTTTCTTTTTTATAAAAAATTGACACTTGTCAACACAATTAAAAAACCTAATAAATAAAACAAGGACCATGGCAGTGATAGTGGCGAGTCAGCGACATATACGGGGTTCGGATGTGAATCCAAACTAAGACGACCGGATTGGAACCGGTATTTTCCTTTTAGATAGCGCATTTATTCCCAAATGGGGTGAGCAACCCTATCCCATATAAATGATGACGCCGGATCTGCACTCTCTCATCCAAGGTTACGAAACAAGGGATGAAGAGGTGGCTGTTTTTATTAATAGCTTCCAAGCTCAAAAGGTGCCTGTCTGCATCTATCCGGGTAGTCCCAATTAGTCCCCATTGATGGAATCCCGACCATATATTAAGGTGCCTATATTGAATACCAATCTTTGCATCTGCAGATGGGTGCTTGCAATCGACACGTGTACACATCTTTTATTCTTTCTATAATCTGGTGTCAAAAGCCATACGTGTCACACTATAATCGTATGTCAAAACTGGTACACGTCAAAGGATAAACTAAAAACTAAAAAAGCAATTTACACTGAAACTCGCCAATCCCAGGGAAGCGTCAGGTGCCGTTGCTTTCAGGATATGAGGGATACCTCAGCTCCCCACAAGGCCCCATTCCAACTTGGATTTCCTGCATATATGTCAAACTCACAATCTCAGGAAGGGAACAGGCAAGACCTATTCAAATCAATCCAATCCTTTCAAAGGAAATCTACGTTACAATTAATTGGAGAGATGATTAGATGGTCATATACCACTATGAATTTTCCGAACTTGTCACTGAACTCGTCTCTGAAACTTCTCATATAATCTACGTAAACCTGAATTGGCGTCCTTCCTTTGAGCAGAGGTAGGGTATCGCACCCTAACGAGATATATTCCTTGTTTCTCCTTCCAGCCTTGTCGGTGTATACCAAGTCTGGATCTTTTTCGACTACTTCCAGAATCCAATGAGGTAAGGGAATGCTACATCCATCAAACAGAAATACCATGAGTTAAACTCTTATTTCAGAATGTTTATGTTCATTTTCATTTTTGACCTTTATTTTGATACCATTTAATAGACTCAAAATTGTGGCTAAACCAAAACAAGTAAATGTTAATCTCAACCACAATCGCCAACATATCTAACTCTAGCAAATGATTCAAACTCTGATCTTATATCTATGCGACACAGTCTATATATAAAACTATTAAGGACATAAGGTTAAGGCTCAGAACTTGCATAAAATACAATATGCTTAGTTGCAACTGTCGCCAACGTTTCCTCCACATTGATGGAAAGACATTACAGCCTGAAGCTTCAAGCCATGCTTCATCAATGCCTACTATGGTGACGACAAACAGATGCTTTAATTTTAATTAAAACACAAAAGCCCCCGCCGTTTCTGCTTCTCTATTCAGTATTTTACTGTGTTTCTTAGCGAAACAAAATTAATGTTAGATACGTTCGAATGCCCGAGTTTAAAAATTAAGAGAAAAAAAATAGTATACACATGAATGGTTGCATAAAATGATATCCAGCCTGCTATATTCAGAAAATGGCCTGAAGCCAAGATAAGGAAACAAGGGAAAAAACAACACAGTATTCTCTAGCCATATAGAATTCTGCGAATGGTTGCAGCAGCTTTATTAATTCACAACATTATTGGAAATTGACACACAATTATGCTTCTACTGCACACAGAAATCAAGAAGAATCAATCTCTCTGAAACAATATTTGAGCCCAATATGAACAATGCATGCACGCGTATTATTTTCTCACTGATCTGGGTTGCCGACTAGCTTCATGACCGCAAGTACTATATATATATAATACGTGTTGGTTTTCTTTTCAGTCTGTGTTTTGGTATCTCTCACCTATTTACAGATCAACAGATTAAAAATTAAATCGAGTTTGTGTGAATTTCAGAATCAATCTGTGGAATATATTGTAAACCCATTCGAATTGCAGTGCGTGAACTGTATAAAACATGACAAATTGCAGTGCGTGAACTGTATAAAACATGACAGAGTAAAAAGGAACTCGTCATTTACACATGCAGGTAAAGAAACAAGTAAGTTCATGCTATGTATAAGGGACAATTGTCTGCATTTGCAAAAAAAACGGTTAAAGCGGTAGAATAACCTCCAAAGTACAAAGAAAGGCAGACATGAAGGGAGGCTTAATTGACTTTCCTTTCAATTTCAATCTAACAGACCTGCGAAGCCTCTGGTCTTCCCCATTGGAAGGAGGACCAGGTCGTTTCTGTGGTAGAATTTTAAGAGTTTCTTCAACTTCCTTGACTCTCGTAGCAGCTTCCTGTCTTCGCGGCTTGGGCAGCGGGGGTTTCGATCCTCGACCCTCCTAGGAGCTTCCTGTCTTGGCGGCTTGGGCGGTGGGGAATTCCAGTACTCGAGACCGATTTTCTCCATCAGCCACACCCATTCATCGTCCCTACAGGCCTTGGGATTCATAGTTACGAAGGACTGTCAAAGGAGAAAGAGACAAACATTCCGGGCAAAAAGGGAAGACGAGCTTATGAATTTGATCAGATCTTCCTGTTCACTTTGAAGCACGTTGCATCCAAGGGCTTAGGTTTAATGCATGGCTTCAGCGTGGCACACAAACGCTGCATGCAAGAGATGCATCTCCACGAGTCAGGATTCTGAGGACGACGGGACATTACACTAACATAAAAGACGAGAGGAGAATATTTTTAAATGCGGTTCTTGGTCTGCACACAACATAGATTCTGATGTCCTCGATTACCGTACAGGGAGGTGATGCAAAACTGTGGAGCCGAATCGTTGATGTTGTAGCTCGGAAAACCTAATTAGGTGATGCAATAATTAGGTGAAAACCTAATTATCGTTTACCCTAGACACAAAGACTGGGTAAAGGGCTCTCACATAAGGTGAAAACCTAATTTTAACCTTATCATAATACACATTAAATTTTATTTCTTTTACTTTGGTAATTTGGGAAAGGGATACCTAGAGAATTTTTTTTTCATTCCTAACTTGTTTTTCATTTTTAACTCCCATTCCATGGGATGTTGTCACCCACTTTTTGGAAAAACAAAAGGGTCTCATGGAATCATGAGAAGAATACACTTTCCCTACTTTATACTTAAAATAAGGCCCAATGTCCTCATCATAGTCTTGGAAAAGGCTTACAAGATAATCTCATTTCTCACTACATAGCCTTGGAAAATGCTTACAAGATAATCTCATATCTCTCTACATGCACACATTTTTTAGAATTTAACAACACTTTGAATTATACATTGGGGCACACGTTTAAAAGCCTATATGGCTATGATTTGATATTGAGTTATTATTAATGATTCTTCACCACATACACAAAGATGAAGTAAAGTGCCCTCGTTAGGTGAAAAACCTAATTTTACAACCACTAACAACCATGACCATTCTCTATATGTTTTAGATTTTATGGTGTTGTCACAATGCGGAAGGTTCTACTTCCGTTATCCAAACCATTATACTTAATTTCAAATTTACAATGGGTTAAAGCTTTTTTTTTAAGGGTATCCAATTTATTACTTAATTTCATTTTATCCATTAATGATGACTTTTCATGATTTCAAATATTTTTTCCTCCATAAAAAATATTATATTCTTAATTGAAAATATAAAATAACATAAGAGTACAATCAACAATATCTCATTTTTCAAAAATGTCACTTTCTCACATAAAAATCTTCAAAAAAGACAAAATCACCATATCACTGTGAACCAAAGCTAAAGTTCCAACTCTGAACTAGACCAAAGTTTGTTTTTAACCATGGGAACGACAACCTTCCATGGGTATATCCAACAACCTGCAAGCCAGATATACTAATAACTTGTGACTTAGCAGGGGTCGAGACGTCTCGAAGTCCACCGGGGCGAGCCTTAATCCCAGGGGCTGCCTACCCTTTGAGCCTTGCCACAATAGGCCAATGAGAAACCCTACCCACCACTTAACTGGACCAAAGCTAATAAAGTGTTTGAACATAAAAAATACCAAAAAGACCAATAACACCTTCAAAAGAAGGGAATACCCACATAAAGAGCATAATAGTCCTAAAAAAGATAAAAAAAAAATAGATATAACATTTTCACATTCACGATCAACTCCATCATGGACCGAGACATAAATTTTTCCTACATCCAATATCAAAGCTTGCTTAGAAAGTTCATATGCTTTTGCATTATATTCTTTGAACACGTGTTGAAATTCGAATTGAGAGAACTCTAAGAGAAGTATTATTTTCTTCCTCTACTAGTGATCAAAAGAGGCCACATGTAATCCGCTCTTATTGGAAAGACTTTTGAATCTCCAATCACTTGCGGTTAAGAAATTAGATGTGAACAACTAACAAAAATTTTCTAATAATTTAAAAAAAAATTATAACCAATTATACAAATTATAAACATTATTTTGGAGCAGGGACTAGCTGCTTTGCAGCTAATTTGATAGCGGGTAAACAACAGGAATCCTTTTTTTGAGTTGGAATGACGTGAATACACAGAATACGACATTGATGTCAATCAAATAAATAACACTGTACATGCATGACGCAAAGCCCGCCGCCAACGCTGGACAAGCGAATTCCCATGATTGTGTCATACTCAACTTGTCCAATAAAAATGAGACAAATCACTAAATAAAATTTATTACCTCCTCTTCTCCAAAGCCGAACCTTTGAAAATACAAAGATGGAAACTAATACTCTCAACCTATCTATGGATGCCCCCGTCGTTGACATAAAAGACTAATGTAATTGTAATCTCTTGCCATGAATATATAGTTCAGCTTTCCCTTCAACTTCTGCTTATTTATAAACCTCCTCTTACGTATGGATTGTGTATGTTGTACTAGTTTTTTTGTATGTTTTTAATGTTTCATAGTTACTTCAGCTTTCAACTTATATATACAATATAGCATTAAAATATTTCTAAACGGCAGGTATAAGCAGCCTTGCTGCTATTTTCTTGTTTGTTATTTATCTGAGTTAAAATAATGTAAAAAAATGATAAAAACTTAAAATCCTTTTCGTAGGACCATTTTCTCAACCTCTCGCCGTCAAATCATTGCAAGTTTAGCATGTAATATTCCATCCTTGCATAATAATTTTGCATGTAATTTTCGAACTTTACAAATTTATTTTTGCTAGTTACTTATTTTAATTATTTGTTATTTATCTTAGTTAAAATTATATGGGTTATTAATATTTCTTTTAACATCGTTAGATTTCTGGTATCCTCTGCACAACCTTTATCACCAACTTTTCTACATCTATTACCAATTCTTCTATATCTCGAGGATTATAATAATTAAATCATTATATAGTAATTAAATGATTGTGTCCAGAGGCACTTTACAACCCAGTATGAGAGAGATCTTGTAGCGTTTGTCCATATTTTGTTACTAACAAAATAATAAAAGGGTTGATGCAAACTAATGCTGGTCACTTATCACGCGTTCGTTGCAATGGACTTCTGGAAAAACAGAAATTTGAACGTCAAAAAGCAATATTAGAGGTACCTACACAACTTTTTTGAATATGGCATAAGAATATGAAACATGGAAAATCATATTGCCTTTCGAAATATATAACTTTTACTTATGGAAACTAAGTATAAATCCCAAAAAACAGGTTCTTCTAAGGTTGGTATGTTATTTTTTTCCCAAAAAATAATGAATATGTTTGCGTTGGTCCACTTGTTTGGTATGCAATTGGTGGAATTTTGTGAAAAAAATTATATAGACTTGTAGATAACAGGTGTGTCTAGTGCATCGTTATTTTTCCATATTTGTTTATGTTATATTTTTTTTTCAAATTAAGGAAGTCAGTGACGCCCTAAAATGACAAGGTGGAGCGTTGGTCCACCACATCTTGGTCTTAACATAGTCAATGAATGATATTTTTTTCTTGGATGTAGTAGGTCTTTGTGTCTTCTCGTGGTTTTTTTTAATTTTCAGAATCGATGAGCCATTCAAAAGATATAGCCGAAGCAAATAGCCTACCTTTTGTGTTAGATTGACGTTAGTCCATTTAAAATTAAATAAAAAATAAAAAATATAATAGATTTAAATAAAAACTACATATTCAGAATCTACAGACAAACTTACACAAGTGTGTGAATTTTCATTAGCAGTGGAGAAGTGTGGCATATGCAAAATCATGCATGAAATAAGAGAAGTGGTACAAAACATGTTTTATTCCATAAGACGGTCCAAACCACTTGGTTTAGCACCCCGAACCTAAAACCAAAACAGCTAAGTCAACCACCATGTAGGTTGGGAAAAAGGTGCCCGCCAAATTCTAAATTTAAATCACGCGTGCACGTAGTTTAAAACACAACACACATGCACTGGAAGCGCGATCGCGCTACATTGTGCGCATGTGTTAAAGACGTGTGCACACATTTGTTAAGTAAAAACTTTGTTTTGATTTCATTTTCAAGCATTTGCAATGGAATGATGATGATTATGGCAAGGATGATGACAATGATGATGATGATGAGGATGATGACTATGATGACGATGGTGATGATGATGGTGATGATGATGACGACGATGATGATGATGATGAACAATGGTGATGATGATGACGATGACGACGATGATGATGAACAATGATAGTGATGATGAGGAGGAGGATGATGAGGATGATGACAATGATGACAAGGAGGATGGTGACTATGATGACGATGATTTAATGATGATGATGATGATGATGATAACGACGATGGTGATGATGAGGATGATGATGATAACAATGATGATGAATAATAATGATGATGATGATGATGATAGGTTAAGTTGAAACTTTGCTTTGATTTTATTTTCAAGCATTTTCAATGGAGTGATGATGATGAACAATGATGATGATGCTGAGGAGGATGATGACAATGATGATGATGAGGATGATGATGATAGATTTATTTGAAACTTTGCTTTGATTTTATTTTCAATCATTTGCAATGGAATGATGATGACGAGGAGGAAGATGATGACAATGATGATGATGATGACTATGATGATGAGGATGATGATGATGATGATGATGATGAACAATGATGGTAATGATGATGATGATGATGATGAGGACCATGATGACTATGACTATGATGACGATGATTATGATGATGATGATGATGATGATGATTACGATGATGATGATGATGATGTTGATGACGACGATGATGATGAGGAGGAGGAAATGATGACTATGATGATGAACAATGATGGTGATGATGATGAGGATGAGGATGATGATCACGATGACGATGACTATGATGACGGTGATTATGATGATGACAATGATGATGATGATGTTGATGACGACAATGATGATGATGATGAGGATGATGATGACTATGATGATGAAAATGATGATGATGATGATGATGATAATGAGGATGATGACGATGCTGACAATGATGAGGAACAATGATGATGATGATGATGATGGTGGTGGTTATGATGATGATAAGGATGATTTCAATGATGATGATGAGGATGATGACTATGATGATGAGGAGGAGGAGGAAGAGGATGATGATGATAATGATGACAATGAAAATGATGATGAACAATGATGGTGATGAGGAGGAGGAGGAGAAGGAGGATGAGCATGATGATGATGATGACGATGATGAGGAACAATGATGATGATGATGATAGGTTTAGTTGAAACTTTGCTTTGATTTTATTTTCAAGCATTCGCAATGGAATGATGATGATGATGAGGAGGATGATAACAATGATGAGGAGGAGGAGGATGAAAATGATGATGATGAGGAGGAGGAGGATGATGATGGTGATGATGATGATGAACAATGATGGTGATGATGATGATGATGATGATGATGAACAATGTTGGTGATGATGATGATGATGATGATGAACAATGTTGGTAATGATGATGATGAGGATGATCGCAATGATGATGATGAGGATGATGACTATGATGATGGTGATGAGGATGAAGATGATGATGACGACGATGATGACGATGACGATGACGATGACAATGATGATGAACGATGATGGTGATGGTGATGGTGATGATGATGATGAGGATGAGGATGATGATGATGACGACGATGATGAGGAACAATGATGATGATGATAGGTTTAGTTGAAACTTTGCTTTGATTTTATTTTCAAGAATTTGCAATGGAATGATGATGATGATCAATGATGATGAGGAGGAGGGGGATGATGACAATGATGATGATGAGGATGATGACTATGATGATGAGGAGGATGATGATGATGATGATGATGGTGATGATGATGACGATGATGATGAACAATGATGGTGATGATGATGATGATGATGATCACTATTACTATGATTATGATGACAATGATTATGATTATGATGATGATGATTACGATGATGATGATGATGATGTTGATGATGAAGATGATGAAGATGATGAAGATGATGATGATGATGATGATCATGAGTAGTATGACTATGATGACAATCATTATTATGATGATTACGATGATGATGATGATGATGACTATGATGGTGATGATAACGATGATGACGATGATGAAAATGATGATGATGAGGGTGATGAATATGATGATGATGATGAGGAGGAGGAGGAGGAGGAGGAGGAAGAGGAGGAGGATGACTATGATGATGAGGATGAGGATGAGGATGATAATGATGTGGAGGAGGAGAAGGAGGAGGATGATGACGATGACGATGACGATGAACAATGTTGGTGATGATGATGATGAGGATGGCGACAATGATGA
The DNA here is from genome assembly GCA_001517045.1 of Pseudotsuga menziesii. NCBI lineage: Eukaryota > Viridiplantae > Streptophyta > Pinopsida > Pinales > Pinaceae > Pseudotsuga > Pseudotsuga menziesii. Next base: position 296,774 of record LPNX010728114.1, read on the forward strand.
GGATGAGGATGATGACTATGATGATGAGGATGAGGATGACGGATGATGATGAGGATGACAATGATGATGAAGAATAATGGTGATGATGACGATGAGGATGAGGATGAGGATGAGGATGATGATGATAGGTTTAGTTGAAAATTTGCTTTGATTTTATTTTCAAGCATTTTGAAAGGAATGATGATGATGACCATGACGATGATGATGAACAATGATGATGATGATGAGGATGATGACTATGATGATGATGATGAGGATGAGTATGAGGATGATGATGAGGATGAGGACGAGGATGACGACAATGAAAATGATGATGAAAAATGATGGTGATGATGATGATGATGTCGAGGAACAATGATGGTGATGATGATGATGATAGGTTTAGTTGAAAATTTTCTTTGATTTTATTTTCAAGCATTTTCAATGGAATGATGATGATGACCATGAATATGATGATGATGATAAGGATGAAAGTAGTGGTGAATACTATATTGTAAAAATACTCAAACAAGTGTGAATACGAACTCTTTGTTGAAGAGCATTAGTCATTAAATGATATAAACATTAGCAAGTAAATGCTCTAAATTTTAGGTAGAAGCATGCGCACTTCTAATTGTATGTGTGTGTAAATGTGCGCGTGGTCGTATTAATGTGTGCGCGCATCTGTTACTCATTAAAAAAAATAGAGATCTGGATTCTCGGGATTGCTACCAATTTTCATGGGTTTTCTACAGCTATTCGCATGTTTTGTGCTCCTGAACACTGCAATTTGGCTCACACTCCATCACCACTCTTTGATATATTGGATATAAGTTCACTCTTGGAATCTAACAAACATATCTAGTGGTCTTGGAAGTTAGTGGAAAGATTCAAACTACAAGTTTTCATTGCAAGATGAGATCATTTTGAATAGGTATGGTGAATTGTTAATAATTGTTTTAATTCACAAGCTTTCAAATCATTTCATTGATTTATGTTTTATGATATGCCTACAAAAATATCTCTCTCATAGACAACATTTAATTTCACAAGAAGAAATCCCAACGTCACATCTAAACAAGTCTCATATTCTCCATACAAGATGAAGTACGCAATGTTAACTAATTTACATTTGCACATGAATATATTTTGATTTCACACAATATAGGCATGGATAAATTTATCTCTTGAGACTCTTCAATTTAAAAAAAAACTTTGAAGTAATCATGGGAGAGGGTCCATATTGAATAGTTCACCAAGTTGTCCATATTCTCTATACAAGATGAAGTATGCAATGTAGACTAATAATCATTTGCACATGAATATATTTTGATTTCCCATAAGGATGGAATAGATGAGGTTCTCTATTGAGACTCTTCAATTTGTATAAAAACCTTGGAAGCAATCATGGGGGAGGGTCCATATTGAACAGCTCACCAACTTGTCCATTCTCTCCTCTTCATGCTAGATTTATCATAGCATGCCTTTGAGCTTGATAGGGATGCCTCTACCTCAACGATTTCTCCTTTTTTCGAGGAATTTGCAACCTCCTCATTGTGTAATTAGTCAATTTGTTCTCTTAATAGTTAACTTGTAACTTAATCAGTGTAATTTATTCAATTTATTCCCAAGACATCCAAACACCAACTTGTGTCTTCCCTCACAACCAATGTGGCATATTACGTGTAATGTCATATCGTTTGAAGGTGTTGGAAATGAAGAATATTTCACTCATATTCTTTTGAATTCCAATAATTTTTGAACACAAAGGAAGTCATAATCCTATAGTTGTAATACCTGCAAACTTGACTCTCTTTACTTGACTCAAATAGAGTATAGAAATGAAACTTTGGTTCGAACATAAAGAGAAACCTTTAATTAGCGTTCATGTATCAATGCCAATAATTACCATACTAACATATCTATAATTTAGTTAATTATGTTGGAACACGTCATGTTTCTTGTATAATTGAACTAATACCTTATTTGTTGCTTCTTATGCATGAGTAGACCTCATAGTTGTGATAAATAAACTTTTGGAGATGGGAAACTCATGTAACAAAGCAAGAAAAACTAGAAGGAATATGCCCATTGAAAAGGAAAATGAGGTAAGAGAAAATGATAGGTTGGCAATGGAGAGAGTGAGACATGGTCCAGACATTTCCACTGATACTGCGACCAATCCTAACAGAGTTGATGACATAACAACCTCTTCTTCAGAACCACGGGTTAAGTGGTTGCATCAAATGGACCCAACTCAAGTTCCAACATCAACACAGTATCCAACAACCAATCCATCAATGAAACATGTTGTAGCTCTTGAAGACATAGGTATATTGAGAGACACTGAGTATAAAGTGTTGGACCTAGGAGCAATTATTAATTAGCAATATCTCCAAGAAGACCACAACCATGTCGAGCAAACTCTCAATATGGACTGACATGTGAATGAAGCACCACACCAAACAAGCCCTAGGATCTGTAACTCATGTCCACCTTCCCTACCTCGACTGTTTACTGCAAGAAAAAGTACTCCTAGACATATCCTTGAAGTTAAGTTACCCAAATGCACTATCGATTGGAAATGTAGAGAATTAATGAAGGAATATTTTGAATCCAAAGGCGATACAGGTAAATGTCAAGTATTACTATGTTTGTTAAAGTCAAATTGTTTAGTTGTTGTTAGGAGAATTCTAGACATAAATATGGTTAGAAGATTAGAGGTTAACAATCATATTGTTAGAAATCTTCAATCTTCTTTTAATGCGATTGGGAAGAAATCCCGTACTAAATATATTTGTGAGGCTCGTTGTGTGTTATCAAAATCAGTTGTAAGCAAGTCCACACGGCAATGTAGCATCCTTTCACACACTTCTCAGATACTTAAATTAAATAGAAAAATAGTTTTGAATTACTCTGTTATAGGAGAAAATCTATAGTCTCCAGGTGGAAAAGATTGTTGGGATTTTGTCGGCAGGTTTCCTCGTTGAGATATGAAGCTAATTGATGCTGTTAAGGACTTAGTACAAAAGTTATGGCATGATCATACCAGACCTTCATCTAATGAAAGAGATGTGCTAAAGCTGAGAAAAGGTTCTACTGAACGTGAACCCCACATCAAGCACCTCCTTGACACAACACAAACTGAAATCTAAAAGATATTCAAGAATGAGCACACACAATTGAACCTGGGCCAAATGTCCTTTGAGAAATGTAAACCATAGTATGTTCGTATATGCATTGATCAAAACACATGCTGTTGTAGATACCATGTAGAATATGAATACTTTTATGACACGTATAAACATATATTTTGTGATTTTCATACTAACCTTGAGCAGGGCTGCAATGAATCTGTAATACCACCAAATCCATTGAGAAATTTTATCGTGAGCATCATGTGTCCAAGGCATGAAGGACAAAAATACTATGAAAAATCATGTCTATATGGGAATTGTTCTAGGTGTAGTGGGTTTTCTCTTTTGAACCGTTGCATTCATGGAAGCGATGAGCATCAATTTGGCAATATGAGCGTGGAGATGCAGAGCTTCAAGTACATAACCTATCAATCAGATAGTGTGAAGGAAAGTAAAATGATTGCATTGGTGAAGTCACAGGTGCAAATGATTATTCATGTTTTTCCTCTTACATGTTCAGTTTCTACATATACATTATTTAAAGGTCAGACTCTAATACATCCCTTGTGTCCATGGCAACAGGTATGGGCATGTGATTTTTTTATGGATTTCTACAAGAAAACCGAGCAATATGTTCAACATGTGCATGTAGCGTGATGGCGAGATGAGAAGTACATAAAATGCAAGGAAACATTTCCTATTGGGACCATATTGTCAATTGTGGATTTTGCAGAAAACTACACCCTTCAGCCACAAAATGAAATTCAAAGTCAATACTACCATTCTGACCAAGTCAGCATCATGGAACATATTACGTATAGGCATGGCCCTGAGAGAAGCATTAACAATAGGATAATACAAAAGGAGATAAACTTTTACATAAGTGATGACAGATGCCATGATCTGCATTATGTGCAACATTGTTTTCAAATTTTCTATGATAAGCTAAAGGAGGAAGACATACAAATGGATCAGCATTGGATATGGTCAGATGGTTGTGTGGGCCAGTTCAAAAATTACCAAGTCTTCCAATGGATGAGTATGTTACACAAGACTTATAATGTGCCGCATATATGGAACTACTTTGAGACCAGGCACAACAAAGGTGAGAATGATGGGGCTGATGCATGCATCAAGACCACACTACGAAGGGAGGATATGAGGTTTACCAGAAACCCCCATATCAAAGATGCAGAATCCATAGTTCAATGGTTCTCTGCAACAATGTTAGACTAAACTAAAGTGCAACATACATCAACAGGGGTAGTAAGGCAAGTCAGGAAGTTTTGGCATGTGGTTTAAATAAATCAATCACATTCATATAGTTGTGGCATAGTACAAGGAACACATGGATTTCATTCATTTAGAAGCTCAAAAAATAGCCTATTTGAAATATGGACGTGGAAACTTGCCTGCTTTCGCAGCCCTTGTAGCAGTGGTGAATGGGATGAATATGAATGCATGGATTGGCTTGATGATTGGGATCATGTGTCACTTGAATTAGACCCACGTGTCATTGGTGAAACAACCCACTTAGGGGAGGGTCAGTCAACAATTTCAACAGACTATGACCATATCTCAGATCTTGTACAACTAGAACACAAATATGTAGTTGTTTCCCCGAAAGACAATGAATAGGGCATGGATTATTAGTTGGCATGATGCATTTCAGGTAAGAAAATCCTAAACAGATCATTGATTGATGATGAAGGCAATGAATTTCCTATTAGATCGATGGTGGCTGAGGGTGAATACATTACACTAGCTGGGAAATCAAGAAGAACTAGTGGGCATGTATTCGTGGATTACAGACTAGGTTCTATGGTCTGTCACTTCACAAATTTGATTGTTGGCTCGAACATGCATCTATAGACAATGTCAACCAAGAACTCAACCAAGGTATGTTACTTCTTGCCTCATTCAGAGTACGAGAGATTGATGGAGGTAATTAGCAACAGAGAGGATCCAGATGACTATATTGAATGAGATTGGGTAATTGCACTTACACTCCACTTGGGAAAAACCCTAGTTTTCAAACTATGGCCTGGAGCCATTCCCGAGTTGTGCGGAGTTGAGTGGGGCCTAAATCATTCATTGCAAATTGACTTCCCAAGTCCTTCTTCAACCTTTTAATCATACTCTTACCATGACCAAGTCCTTATGTCACGTATAATCATCATGCCCAATATTTGTTGTGTTGGACCCAAATCATTCATTACAAATTGACTTCCCAAGTCCTTCTTCAACCTTTTAATCATGCTCTTACCATTCCCAACAATTACCTTGTCATCCGGGACCAAGTGTCCCTGAACAAAATTTTCATGTGACTTCCAACTCGGCATAGCTCGACAACCGGAGGTCGGATCAATGGTCCATTGAATCTGTTGGTATCTTCACATTCCATTACGTCTAGTGGTCCCTGTCCACTACATTTGCATGGCCCAGTGACTTCAATGTGCATGAGTTTCATAAACTAGGGTTTTGCTCAATTTCAGTCAATGCAACTCTCGCATTGGTGGGTCAACTCTGCAAAACCCTCAACCATGCCACTATTGGTGGTGTTCCCATATCAGCATTGGACATACACACATGTTAGAGCCAATGTCCTGCAATATTGTTGCTCCGTTTGGTTTTTCGCTCTCGGATCAAGAGTGACCAAGTGTCTCTGAACGACATTTTCATGCAACTTCCAACTCGACACAACTTGAAAACCAGAGGTCGGATCAACAAGCCAACGAATCAGTTGGTCTCCTAGTATGCCATTACCTCTAGTGGTCCCTCTCCACCATATTTGCATGGCTTAGTGACTTCAATGTGCATCGGTTTCGTAAACTAGGGTTTTGCTCAGTTTCCTTCAGTGTAACTCTCGCATTGGTGGTTCAACTCTGCAAATCCCTCCACTGTGCCAGTATTGGTGGTGTTCCCATATTGGCATTGGCCATACACACATGTCAGAGCCAACAACATGCAATCTTGTTGCTCCTTTTTTTTTTTGCTCCCAGACCGAGAGTGACCAAGTGTCCCTGGACGACATTTTCATGTGACTTCCAACTCGACATAACTCGACAACCAGAGGTCGTATTGATAAGCCGTCGAATCCATTGGTCTCCTGGCACACCATTACCTCTAGTGGGCCCTCTCCACCATGTTTGCATGTACCAGTGACTTCAATGTGCATCATTTTCATAAACTAGGGTTTTGTTCAATTGCCTTCAATGCAACTCTTGCATTGGTGGGTCAAATCTACAAAACCCTCCACCATGCCAGTCTTCATGGTGCTCCCATATCGACATTGGCCATACACACCTGTCGAATCCAACAACATACAATTTTGCTGCTCCATTTGGTTTTTCGCTCCTAGACCGAGAGTGACCAAGTGTCCTTGAACGACATTTTCATGTGACTTCCAAATCGACATAAATTAGAAACCGAACGTAGGATAGATGAGCCATAGAATTCGTTGGTCTCCTGGCATTAAATTACCTTTAGTGCACCCTCTCCATCGCATTTGCATGGCCCAATGACTTCAATGTACATCGGTTTCGTAAACTAGGGTTTTTCTCAGTTTCCTTCGATGCAACTCTCACATTGGTGGGTCAACTCTGCAAAATCCTCCACCTTGCAAGTATTGGTGGTGTTCCCATATTTTCATTGGCCATACACACCTGCCAGAGCCAATGGCATGCAATCTTGCTGCTTCGTTTGGTTTTTCTCTCCCGGACCGAGAGTGACCAAGTGTCCCTGAACGACATTTTCATGCGACTTCCAACTCAACATAACTTGGAAACCGAAGGTCGGATCGATGATCCATCGACTTTGTTGGTCTCTTGGCATGCCATTACCTCTAGTGGGATCTCTCCACCACGTTTGCATGGCCTAGTGACTTCATTATGCATCGGTTTTGTAAACTAGGATTTTGCTCAGTAGATTTAATGATGTTGTAATTTGTTTTAATAAGAGGTTCTTGATATGTTATATGCTTGGAAAGAGTGCCCTAAGGGATGTATCTTCATGGTGTTAACGCACACTTGGACTAGGGTTTATTTTGTTGGTTTTCCTTGTCATATTAGGATGAAGATAAGTGAAATATTGGACCATAGTGACCACCTTCACACACACGTTGAGGAGAAACAAATGAGCATAGTAACCACCTTGGCACACATATTGAGGATAAGCATTGGAGCATTGTAAAAACCTCTGACATATATGGCGAGGAGCATTGGGAACAAGAAGACGTGGTACACAACTAGAGGAGGAATGCATTACATGAGGAAACTTGGATATGCATGAGGACACTAGGGTTTATATATGTAAGTAGACCTTGGAGAAGGAGATATAATACTAGAGGAATTGATGGTTGTCTTGCAGAATCTATAGCTCTTGTTGCGAAGGAAAAGGAGGTAGAATTAGGGTTCCAACCCTATAGAATATACAAAGAAAAGAGCTAATGTCTTTGGTGATATTGTAGTTTTGTTCTTGTGTGATACATGGAGGTTAGGGAAAGACCATGAAAAACTTAACTTGATAAGTCTCGAGCTTCTTTTGATTCCTTGCTTAGAAGAAGATATTTTTAAGTTTAGTTGATTTTCCATGGAGGTCTTGGTGCTTGCGTTGATGCAAAAGTCAAACACGTAGGGTTTGAGGAATCATCCTAGGATAGACATGTTGACGTTGAAACTGGTGCTACACTTTCCTGAAATGCCATGTGCTTCTATGATGAAAGATGATTAGGGTTTATAAACCCTAACGAGGAAAACAATTATAGTGTGGATACCTTAATGACAACAATGATAGTTTGGGGCTAGCTTCACTTATGGTTTCCAAATATATATACATACATATCATATATATACATATACATAAGAACAGTTTCAGTTGTCCAAATATTGTGTACTTGGAGATTTGGATTTTAGCTTATATTATCTTTATGATTGGGGAGATTCAGGTATTGGTTATGCATGCTAATTTGAGATAATTTTGGGTTGAATTTTTTAAGCAAACATTAATGGTGTTTATTTCGTTAGATATCCTAAGTGTAAATGTTTGGATAGGTCATCATGCACTTGTGTAGGCCATCAAGATGATGACTAAGAAAAATCCTTTGAAATAAAAGGAACTTCCTAGCCAAAATGACCCTTCAAACCATGATTGTACACCCAAAGAGAACATGTTGCTACCAAAGGAGGGATCAATAGGGATGATAAGATAGGAATTGAGTGGGTACGATAGGAAGGCCAGGAAGTGACCTCAGGCTATGATAGGTGGGTAAGAAGGCTATCAGGGCTTCCCTAAATAGGGTATTACATGTCAGGGTTTCCTCATTGATTATAAGGCCTAGGTTATGCATGCTAACCCTTAAATCATTAAAATTACAACAAGTACAATAGATCATTAAAATTGCAAGTGCTCAATAGATCTTTATAGAAGACACGTATTCATGAACTTGTTTCATTTTTTATTTGTCAAGGAAGAATAATTTTTATAGGACGTTATCATTATGGGACATTTTTAGTTCAATTATGCATGTGGTTAAAGCATGTTAGTGGTGTTGATGGGATGTTATCATCATATTGTACAAATTCAACCTCTTTTGCAACATACATATATTGACATAGACCCAAATCAATCCACTTTTCATGAAGATAGGGCTGTCAAACTAAGAATGATTTCCAGCCAAGTAAAAATGATTATGATAGTCCAAAACACTAATTTCCAGATTTCCAAAATGAGTGTACAATCCCAAATTCAAGTACTAATGATAAATAAGAGTTGAAATGGCACTTTGAATTACTAAAGGGTACCATCAAAAAAAATTTATTTCCAGCTAAGCATTTAGCATTATGGCAGTCCTTTATTTCACTTTTTATCTTGTCAAGACAAAGGTACAATCTTTTTAAGTAAACATTAGTGCTAAACAATTTTATAAGTGCCAAGTTTCCAAGCCAGTGGGACTCTTAAACCAAATCAAATTTCCAGTCAAGTAAAACGTCTTATGATAGTATAAGATGTAATTTTGAGTCAAGTAAAATGTCTTATGATAGTAAGATGTAATTTCCAGTCAAGTAGGAATGATAAGAAGTATATTCACTTTTTATTGATGACACAATGACTTACAAGTAATTCAAGGCCTTTTCTACTATTTTTCCAAGTTATGGATGTTTATATATCACTGTCGAATTTGTTGAAGTATTGTTGGGAATTATTGTTTATATACAGTCCCTTTAATTTTCCTTTGTGCCACTTTAAATTGGGTAATGGACAAATTTGAGGTGAGGCCTTAGTGAGTGGGTAAGATAGGAAGGCAAGGAAGTGACCTTAGTCTATGATAGGTGGGTAAGAAAGCTATTAGGGATTCCCTAAATAGGATATTACAGTGAAGAAGTTAGGGTAGCTTAGGATGAGTTAGTGGTGTTCTAGGGCTGTCCAAAATGGATATTAAAGTCAGAGATATATGGAGAACCGTGGGGGTCGAAGTTGTGTGGAAATGAAAGGAATAAGCCTTGCTTTAGAGTGAGGGAAAGGGTTTTATCAAGGGTTAGGATAGAATAGAATGGTTTAGGTTTGTCTTTTGGATACCTAATAGGTAGTATTACAGTCTAGTTTGATAGATAGTTCTAGGGTTAGTAAAGGTTAAGGGAGTAGAAGGCCTATTGATATGGACAAGGCAAGTCCAAAACACATGTAAGATGAAGATGAGCTATGTTTTGCTTATTTCACTATGGTTTATAAAAGGAGTGCTCCTGAATCACTGAACTTGGATTATGTAAAGTAATCCATGCTTAAGCTTTGAAGTATTTCATTTGATTAGTCTATAAAGAATATGTGACATATGACTACAATCCTAGGCATGCTCATATACAACCAAAAAGATACTTTATAAGTGGCCACAATAGATGGTTAGGTATGGTTGGTGTTAGGGTTTCCCTCCTTGGTTTAGGGTTTCATCATTGATTCTAAACCCTAGGTTATGCATGCTAACCCCAAATAATTGTTTGGGTCAGGGTTTCCTCATTGATTATAAAGCCTAGGTTATGCATGCTAACCTTTAAAATTCAGTTAGGGTTTGGGTTTCCTTGTTGATTCTAAAAACTTTAGTTAGGGTTAGGTTTTATCAATCATATAATAAATAAATAAAAACTAAATTTATTTTAGAAAATTAATGTTGCTCTTGTACTATTTGTTCTATATATCTCTATCAATTTTTCTATGTTTATTACATTATTTAGGCACACAAAGGCGTCGCTTACAAAGACATGTATCTTATCATTTCCCAAAAAAATAAAATGTAACTGTTAGAAAATATCAAACTTGAGATATTTATGAACATTTCAATAGATAACATTTATATATTCGGAAATGTGATTCAATTTCCTATATTTCATCATTTTACTCAAAGTAAGATTTATTGCTTAAGTATCTCAAAATATCAATGTAAGTTGAGGAATGCATGCTTTTTTAGTTTTCTATTACATATAATGCGTCAAAAGAGACCATCATTAGTTTCACCAGCCCACATATCCATATCCATATAACATAATCAATGACGTACAAATATATGATTTGATACTAATTTTCTACACGAAACAAACATTTGTAGTGTCCTACATTTGTCAATAACAAATTTTCCCACAACTCTAACATTGATGAGGATAACCCATCTTAGGATGAGAGCAACTAGTGTGTCGATGTGACATCTCTTGGCTAGAATCTATTGCATGGCATAAAGGGCCAGACCCTCCTCTACCATTACTTGAAGATCGCTCATGGTTGGATAATTCAATGAATGTTTTATAATGTCGTAACATACGAGTCAATGTCGAAATGAAGGTTTGGATAGTGGATGTTATTTGACATAACAAGGTGTTGGATAGGGGTTTTAGGCCTCTACCTAGGATAGATAAAACCTTTCAATGGGTCACTAATGGAATTTTATTCATGTTGTGTGGACCCTTCAAAAACATTCTAAAATTCACCAATGTCAAAGTGGTTTACATAGTCAACTAAAATAAATTATTCAGCCCACAATATTCCTAAGGAAATATAAATAGTTTTCCACCTTCCTTTATTACATTTGATGGTTTGTTAAACACCATGAATTATATATTTATCCAATGATATACAATAGGTTAGAAAGTTGTACCAATCCATCTAAATGTGTTTCTTTGACACTACTGGTTGTGGATCCTAATCTTCAAGATCCAGAGATATTATTGATCATCTATGTTTGTACCCCGGGTTTACTGTATGTTCGTCCCAGATGAAGGGTGCGGGGGGAGTACATAGAAAAGGTGTTCGGGAGGTTTAGAATGAAAAATGCAAAACCAATTAGTACACCTTTGGATATCCATTTCAAACTAAGGATATGTCTCTAAAGACATAGGAATACATAGACTATATGTCCAAGGTTCCCTATTCATCAGCGGTTGGAATCTTGATGTATGCCATGGTGTGCACAAGACCAGATATTGCACATGCAGTTGAATTTGTGAGCAGGTATATGAACAATCCAAGTAAAGAGCATTGGAAAGAAGTACAGTGGATTCTCAGGTACTTGAGAGGTACCACTTCTCATGCATTATGTTTTGTAGTTCAGACACTGCTCTACAGGGATATGTTGATGGAAATATGGCAGGTGATAAAGACAATAGGAGGATTACCACGAGGTATGTTTTTACTGTGGGTGGAATAGAAGTAAGTTGGATTTCAAAATTGCAATTGGTTGTTGCACTTTCAACACCAGAAGCAGAGTATGTTGTTGCTACAGAGGCTAGTAAAGAGATGATTTGGTTGCAGAGGTTCATGGAGGAGCTGGGTAAGAAGCATGAGAATAGCATGTTGTACAGCGATAGCCAGAGTGCCATTCCTCTTGCAAAAAACTCAGACTTTGATTCGAAGAATAAAGATATACATCTCAAGTACCATTTCATTAGATTTGTTCTAGATGAAGAACTGTTAAAGTTGGAAAATATACATACTAGCCAGAATCCTGTAGACATGTTGACAAAGGGAATAACCAGAGAGAAACTGAGTTCTTGCTCAGTTTCTATTGGCCCTCAAGTGTTAAGGTGAAAATAATAAATTTTCCAAATCCAAGGTCCAGAGCATAGTCCAATAAGTGTAGCAGTGGTGGAGTTGATGTGATTAGTCTCTAAGAGGGAGATTGTTGGTTGTGGATCGTGATCTTCTAGATCTAGAGATATTATTGATCAGTTTTGTTTGTACCCCAGGTTTACTGTACACTCATTCTAGACGGGGGGCACGGGGGGACATTGTCCCCCCGCGGCGATATGGGGAGGGCATCCCCCCTCGCTGGGGTGTCCAAGGGGGCAGCGCACCCGAGAAAGGGGGTTCGGTGGAAGCACCCTTGAGAAAGGGGGTTTTAGGGATGCGTGTTGGCCAACAATTTTGTGGACCCATGGTATTGGGTTAACCGTACTATTTTCTCATGGTATTTCCCCTATAAAAGAAAGCACTGTAAAACAAGTGTGTATTGGATTATAGAATTGTAGACAATCTTTGTGATTGTGTGAGAGAGACTATGAGAGCATGAAGAGGAAGTGCAGCGGTGTTGCTGTAGGTTGTATCCCTTCATCTTTCAGGATGGTAAGAAATGGACTGTCAATTTCTGCGTGGACATAGCCCATCTTTTGGGTGAACCAGGTTATATCTGTGTCTCTCTTTAATGTGTTTCTTTTGGGCGAACCACGTTATATTTGTGTCTCTCTGTAATGTGTTTTCCATCTTGTTTAATGATTTAACTGTATAATGGTTATTGCTCTCTAGTCCTTTTTTCTAACAAACACTTGAGATGTGTTCAAGTTCTTGGATAAATAAATAAGGTCATCAAATCTTGTTTTGAAATATGTAGATCTCTTACAAAATTTCTATATAAACCTATCCTATAATACTCAAACATCCTAGCTCACATGAAATAAATAACCTCCAACATTGCCATTGGATGAAAAGAGACATAGCTATGATGTGTTTATAAACTCTCATATTAGGGTTTTTACCGACTCAATCCCTACATTTACTTGAGTGTTTGCATATGCTAGTTGTGGTTTAGGTTAAACGTATCTTCATTCCATGATATTGGGTTTAAGATTTCTTCAAAGTGTAGGCTCGAAAAAGTTTGATTTATATGATGCATTTAAACATGGCAACAATATATATGTTTTTAATTCTGTATATAAATTAAGTCATTATAAAATACAAAATAAATTACATTTAACTAAACCTACCTCGAATAAATGAAGATATATCTGAACACAACCTGCTATTGATATTGTTAATCAAATGCTCCTCAAATCAGTCATGTAATGGCTACAATATATATGATGCATTTAAACATGGCTACAATATATATGTTTTTAATTCTGTATATAAATTAAGTCATTATAAAATACAAAATAAATTACATTTAACTAAACCTACCTCGAATAAATGAAGATATATCTGAACACAACCTGCTATTGATATTGGTAATCAAATGCTCCTCAAATCAGTCATGTAATGGGCAAGTGGAAGAACACGATATGTGGTTGCACAAGTTCCTACCAATAAAACATTTTCTAACACCTCATTGCCACTTTTCCAACCGCATCTTCTAAACTTAGTGTAATGGTTTTATCTTAATAATAATAAAAAAATGATAAAAACATAAAATCCATTTCGTAACCTCATTTTCTCAACCTTTGGTCGTCAAATCATTGCAAGTTTAGCATGTAATTTTCCATCATTGCAAATATAATTTTCTAACTTTATAAATTCATTTTTGCTAGTTATTTATTTTAATTATTTGTTATTTATCTTACTTAAAATAATGTGGGTTAGTGGTATTTCTTTTAACATGATTAGATTTTTGGTATCAGCTCTATAACCTTTGTCACCAACTCTTCTACATCTCAAGATTATATAGAAATTAAATGATTATTTAGTAAATAAGATTTAATGAATTATAAAATCTTTTTACTATTCAAATACAATAATATTTACGCCGATAGGCGTTTATCAATGGTATTTTGGGGGATGGCTTGTTTGAGCGGATCATCAAGATCCTACAAATCCCGCCAAGTCGATGACCGAGATGATTTGAATCGTATGATCTTTTAACTAGTCGTTTATAGCTTAACTAGTCGTTTAAACTAGTCGTTTATAGCTTAACTAGTCGTTTATAGCTTAACTAGCAACGGATTTACAAGTCTGTTAGGAGACTGTTAGCCACCGATCGCGATTTAGAAATATGTTATGAGACTGTTAGCCACCGATCGCTGATTTAGGAATCTGTTAGGAGACGTTATGAAGCGATTTGTTATCTCCCACACGGATCGGGAGATAGTTATCTCCTTAAGCATGCGGCCTTATGCTGAAACAGCATTAACAAATAGCCAGGCGTTTCAAGATTATTCAGGTATTTCAGAGGATTATCTCCTCCATATTCGCCCGGTATGTTAATCTCAAGAAGCATAGGGGAGTACTGGCATTAGGTCGACGTTGCCACTGCCCCTGCCATTCGGTTCCGTCGTTTCTTCCTGTGAGCGTCGTTTACAAAGTAATTATAATCTGAACAAAACCAATGAACTTTTATATTTTGTTGATGGTCAATCCATTGTAGTGTTTTCCGGAATGCGTAACTTTCCTGGTGAATCTGGAAAGTCTGGATGTTGGTTCAAATCACCTCAAATCTCTTCCCGATTCCATCAGCCAACTCGTGGAGCTTACTATCTTAAATGTTTCGAGCAACATGCTCCTTATTATTCCTGAGAGCATCCAATATTCTGGGTAGGTTTATAACTTTTTCTTAGGTAGAATTTCTGAATGGATTTTGTCATTTTGAGCTATGAATAACTAGGTTAAGCACTCTTTGATGATATAAATTTAACAGCGCGTTGGAAGAGCTGAGCGCGAACTTGAACCATCTGGAGAGGCTACCAGAAAGCATAGGCTTCAGATTGAAGAATCTGCGGAAGCTATTGATACATTCAAATAAGATAACTTATCTCCCGTCATCAATCTTCTACATGAAATCTCTCCGTGTACTGGACGTCCATTTGAACAAACTGAGTAATCTCCCTAAGGACATCGGCCACCTTATGAATCTGGAAGTCCTCAACGTGAGTAAGAAATTTCATCACTTGGTGGATTTACCAGAATCAATAGGTCATCTCACGTGCCTGATGGAGTTAGATTTGAGTTACAACCAGATCTCTATATTGCCGAATTCGATGGGCGCTTTGGAAAAACTGCAAGTATTGGGTTTAGAGGGGAACCCTTTGATTTTGCCTCCGCCTGAAATAGTAGAGCACAGCGTGGAGGTAGTGAAGCGTTACATGGGCAAGCGTTTAATAAAAAAGGGGCATATGAAGAGGAATAGTACAGGTCAATGGTGTGGCTGGTTTCGATCATGTACTAGTAGTGTCTCAGCTGTCTCAGGTCGACTATCGTGGGATGAGTATCGAACAGTAGAAGTAGATACTTCTTCCTCCCCCCGTCGCTCGCCTTCTCGCTCGCCTTCTCCTCGCCAATCACAGAGACGTCGGTGTCTGTCTATGTCTCACGCTGCCATGTATTGACCTTTCATCCAAGTGTGAGTGTAACGTAAAGAACCTTCATCTTCATTGCAAATTGCACTTTTCTTTGTATGAATTAAAGAGTAGTTTGTGTAACTCTGAAGAATTTTTTTTGGAACTAGGTTCAGTCTAGATCTGGACCAGAAGAACAACCCGCAAATAGGATACCCATTAGATAACCTGCAATGAGAAATGACTACATAAACTTAAAAATCATAACCAGGTTATCATTACTATCATTGTAGCTTTCATTTTTTTTTAATAAAAGTTTAGTTTTGGTTCGAAATTTTATCAAGAATATGTGGACTCTTCGAATATTATTATATTTTCGATAGCCTGTTTTTCACTTCAAAATTCTCCACTTTACAATAAAAACCGAAACCGAAATCCCAGATAACACCCTAAATGATACTCTCATCCATAGCAACAATAATAAATAATCACTCTTTCCCATCATGTTGTTGCCGCTATTAAATAATAAATAATCACTCTTTCCCTTCATGTTGTTGCTGCTATTAAATAATCACTCTTTCCATCATGATGTTGTTGTTGTTTCAGATTTTGGTAAAAAATAGTGTTGGTATTATTGTTATTGTTGTTGTTGTTTTTGGTGAAAAATGGTTTGAAAATCCTAATCCTTTTACTCAATACAAGGTGAACAAGTGTAGAGATGTGTAAAGCATTAATAGGTGTATAGATGTGTATAGATGTGTAAAGCATAATAGTGGTCAGCTTTTTAATATTGTTTTATTTAGATTATTAATGAAGTAATGTGATGATGGAAAATCGTTGAAATTGAGATTTAGGTTGTTGTAATTACAATTTTGTTTGATTGTAGTAATAGAACATTTTAATTATACAATTCTAGCATTTCAAAACTGTAATTTCAACAATTTCAGCGAAATTTTAGTTGAGCAATCACTAGATTCTAGGTTCAAATCATCTAAAATTTAGCAATTTCAGTTATATGGCATTTCTGTGCATCGTTAGTGTTTCAATGTTTTCTTTGACTTATCTTTTGGATTTTTTTCCCTTTATTTTTTTGGTATTTGGCGTTTGTTTCCATTGTTTAGGTATGCCTCGAGCTCTATTAGAGATTGTGGTTTTTCGTCTGCGCGTTTATATATCAATAGTTGAGATGCCAGGTTTATGGAATTTTGTTGCAATTGCATGCATTATGAGTTATGTATGAACTCTGTGAAGGGTCTGGTGTTTATTTTTCTGCTCCTATTTGCACATTGATAAGATTTTGGTTGAACATCTTTTTCTGTTGCAGATCCAGTATTTTTTTGGTCTATTATGGATTACTTTATTTTTTTTGTTGACTCTATTATATATTGTTAAATGTTCGTTCAAATTAACAATCATCCCAACATGTTTTAGGTTTTTATTTTTTCTAAACAACTTACCTTTTCTTTCTTTGAACTTTAGCCTGAAAGTCTTCACTGAATTCACGGAAGAAATGTGTGCAATGGATTCGTGCCTTGCACATACATGATTTATCTGTGTTTTTTGCAATTGATTTATGCTTTCCTTTGAAACGTTCCTCTTTGTTTACTTTAGAAATTGAAATTGGATCATGTCATTTGTAAGATCCTTCTGGGGAAGCAATGTATTTGTAACGACAGCGTTGCAAGTAGATAAAGGCCCAGACAGATATTTTCGTAGAAAAATTGAATGGATATCCAGACAACATTCGTTATAATGGGCGTGACATTTTTTGGATTGGATTGGTATCGGTAAGATTACTTACTCCTTCTTTTGTATCACAATCATTTTGTATTATTATTTGTTTTGTGAATTCATTGCAGAAATGTGGGTGGATGCAGAACCGATCAGCCATATTTGAGATTCTGTTTAGAATTCCACAATTGAAGCATTATCTAGCCGGAAGCAACGAGAAGATAGAGAAACTAGGTGCAGCTGCACTGGGAATGGGAAGAGTAATTGGAGTAAACGAAGAAGAGGGGAAAGTAGTGTATATGTTTGAAGATCCTTCTAGGGAAGCAATGTCATTTGTAATGACAGTGTTGCAAGTAGATGATTCCCTTTAGTTGGGAGGTTTGGGATCATCTTACATCGGCCGTCTTCAGCTTAATTTCTCTTCATCTTAAGGGATGCAGGAATACAATAGCATAGTTAGTTTCTAACATTTAAACTTTACAAGAAACTGAAAATTTATTTTTAAAATTTGGGGAATCAATAGATTACCCATCAGATCATCAAAACTATTGTGGAATACATTTCCTTTTAAATTTGGTTGTACTTTTGTGATGGGAAACAAGGCCTCACCAAAAACTTGTTAAAGCCTGCTAAATAAATGATTCCCTATAGACTTAAAATATAGACTTAATAGTCTCATTCTGAATTAGTTTTATTATTTGATCTTGAAATCTCAAAATCACTTCAAAGTTGAGAAATTCACAAATCCTTCTAAATTAACTTCATTTTATTAATTGGATTTAGCGGGTGTGGCACATTGTGTATAGCTTCATGTAGAGTAGTCACCTGGTCTCTCGATACGGTCCGTACCTGATCACGGATTAACAAAAAGCATCAGGTCACAGGGTCTATACCATTGGAGTAGAGCATGGTTATTACAACAGAATTACAATTTAAACAATAAAAATCAATTAAAAACCAAATCATTTTGTTAACCTATCATTTTTTTAACCTATCATTTAGTCTCTACTGAAGGCTAAGGCTATGGTACTATTGTAATCCATAATTCGTTGACTTGTATTAGTTGTTATTTGAATTTTTAAATATTTTTTCATTTTAACTAAACTTTGTATATCCCTGTTTTTATTTCTCTAATTAAATAATAATTTTTATTTATTTATTTCAATTGTTATTGGCCATTCAGTTTGAAGTGAACTTCTCTCCATACCCTTCTCCAAGTCATGTTGCATCAAGCAACTTTCAGAAGACAAATTTGGGTATGCAACTGGAGGCAAGTATGGCATCGACAGTGTTGGCAATGGCTGCCATGTTAATCAGCATCATTATTGCTTAGTGCATTTGATGTCCTTCTAAACATTAGCAAAGGCCTCAGTTCTGTTACGAACCGTGTCAGTTTTCGGATGCGGCAAGCAGACTTGTGCGGGATGAGCTGCATCCACATCTCAATGTAAATCTCAACCTGGAGTTGTCAATAAGTGTTGGCCCCTCAATAATATTCCACACAGCTGGGTTGAAGGTGTAGGAGGACGAAAAATATAAGTCTATATGTGCGACGGTTTTCATTACATGAGAAAATTCAAGTTGTTGGGGTTGTTTATTGTTGTATTTGATAATCTACACTATATGAAGTTCATTGAAAATATTTTCTCCTTAGCTAGCGTAATTCCTCATAGTATTAGTGAGATTATATGCATAATTAAAACATAAAACCTAATTTAATGTCTTGGAGCGATTCAGTTAATGAAGCTATATAATTCTCTCAAAAGTCTCAATTGAAAAAATAACTTTGTAGTTGTTTGTATTTTCATTACTTCAAACCATTACTTCCATGTGATTATTAATCTTTGACAATTCAGCATTTGTGCTCTAGTGCTTTTATCCAAATAGGCCGAGCTTATAGAAAATTGCCTTTATCCAATTAGATCGATCTTTTCTACTTATTAACTTAGTCATCCAATTAGATCGATATTTTCTACTCATTAACTTAATCATAATGAAAAGGACTATATTATAAAATACAAAATCAAACAATAAAAGATAATTGTAATCTAAACATAAAATCAAACATAAAGTTTTCATATGCTGCATCAAATTTCCAGACAATCTACTCTATCTTTTTAACGATATGAAATCTTATTAGAAAACAAATAATGGATTAACATTGTTAAAAAATTTATTTTATTTGTGATATCTATATTTTGGCACAAGAGGCAACTTGTCTTGTGGTTCTATTTATTTTTGTTTTTATTTTCTAATGTTTTATTACTACAATCAAACAAAATTGTAATTACAACAACCTAAATCTCAATTTCAACGATTTTCCATCACCAGATTACTTCATTAATAATCTAAATAAAACAATATTAAAAATCTGACCACTATTATGCTTTACACATCTATACACATCTATACACCTATTGATGATTAAATTGCCTTTATCCAATTAGATCGATCTTTTCTACTTATTAACTTAGTCATCCAATTAGATCGATATTTTCTACTCATTAACTTAATCATAATGAAAAGGACTATATTATAAAATACAAAATCAAACAATAAAAGATAATTGTAATCTAAACATAAAATCAAACATAAAGTTTTCATATGCTGCATCAAATTTCCAGACAGTCTACTCTATCTTTTTAACGATATGAAATCTTATTAGAAAACAAATAATGGATTAACATTGTTAAAAAATTTATTTTATTTGTGATTTCTATATTTTGGCACAAGAGGCAACTTGTCTTGTGGTTCTATTTATTATTGTTTTTATTTTCTAATGTTTTATGAGATGAAAATGTCATTTAGTTATTATATGTGAACATG
>LPNX010728134.1:0-26210 GCA_001517045.1 Pseudotsuga menziesii
GCTCCCTGTTTGCCCCACTTTAAGTTTAAAAAACAATAAAAAATACCCCATTATTTTCACAATATTTTTTTAAAAAAAAATTTCAACAAGCGTCGCTTATGTGACGCTTTCACATGTCGCTTTTCCGATAGTTTTGCTGGAGATCCGTCGCTTATGCGACGCTTTAACATGTCGCTTTTCCGACAGTTTTGCTAGAGATCCGTCGCTTATGCGACGCTTTAACATGTCACTTTTTCGACAGTTTTGCTGGAGATCCGTCGCTTATGCGATGCTTTAACATGTCGCTTTTCCGACGATTTTGCTAGATATCCGTCGCTTAACTTTCACTACTGTCGAAAATATGCCGTTGCTTAACCGGCGCTTTAAATTTAACCGACGGTTGCTTAGGTTTCGCTTAAGCGACGGTTACTCAGGTGTCGGAAACCCGACGACAAGTTTCCGACGCTTAACAAAAAATCAAAGTGTCGTACATACGACAAGGAAGTGTCGAAAATCCGACATGACGGCTGTCGGATTTTTGGTCAAAATGTAGTAGTGAGAGGAAGGCCCAAAAATCATCTGGAGTTGTCAGCCTTACTAATGATGATTATAAACTTCTAAAATATACAATGGCAGAAGTCACCAATGCAAGCAACACAAAGATAAATGAGCGTTAGACATAATTAACAAGTAGCATCATTGATTTACTATAGACACTCTGCAATGTAGTAAAATAAGTTAGAGTGGTGGTCGACTACATGCCACAATTCCCTGGGTTGTGTGACCTAGATGGCTCATTTGAAGACCGACCTAGTGATGCATCAACACTAGCTCCACCAATAAGGGTTCAGGTAGTGGGTCAAGCAATTCAATTAGGAACTCCACAGATGAATACCATGGTCAAATATCTTGGCCATGTCACCATGGATTTTTCTGCACTGCTGATGTACAAAGTATATTCCATTTAGAATGTTGCAGTTGCATAAATGAGGAATATAGAACGTGCATTGGTTAATTAGGTGAAGTATTCACCCAAATATGTTAATAAGATGAAGAAAACAGTCCAAGAAATAGAGCAAAAAGCTAAGACCTGGAAGGAGGACAGGCATCGGCTCGACATGACTGTTGCATTGGCTTACAAAAATTTTATCGATGAAGTCATCACTCCTGAGATGTTTTCAGAAGCTAGAGTCTTTCAACTTGGAGAAGTTACAGGGAACCTCTGCAAGAGGGTCAGAGAGTTGGAATTACAAGTAAAACCTAGTACACCTCCAGAGGTACTGGAGGAAAGAAGAAAAGTATCAATTGAGGCTGCGACGGGGATAGAATAAGTAGAGGCACTTTGTGCCAAGGCGGTCAAGCAAGTTTCTCAGTCATGGGAATCTTTGATCGATGATGAAGAACTAGAAAAAGTAACAGAACAACTATGTACTACTGAGGAAGAGGTTATCCAGCTGAAAAATGAAGTAAAGAAGTTGTCGATAATAGAGAAAAGGGCCAAGGCTGCCAAGATGAAGAAACTACAATAGCAGGTTGCAAAGTTGTGAACGTAGCAACAAAAGAGAATTGAAAAGGTCATATATTTACAAGAAGAGGAAGATAAAGTTACAGGTATCATTCAACATGTATATGAAAAAGTGCGATAAATTTTGGGGTTGAAAGGACTTACAACTTCGGAACACCTCAGTTACGAACTTGTGGGAAAATTGAAGAATATAGAAACATAAGTGCGACAGGAGACTGAACAAGTATTGAAAACATTCCAATATTTTCAAAGCAAGGCCGGAATCATGGAATTCTCAGACTAATGTGGCTCGGGACGAGCCACAGGTGAGTGTTTGGGGCCTATTGACCCTAGGAAAACTTGGACAAAATTCTGCTAGAATTTTGTTTAGAAAAATAAAGAGTTCGACCGCAAGATAAGCAGGAGTTGCGACAGAAGCAACCACGACGGAAAGAACCGCGACAGAAGAACAATACAAAGATCGAAAAGCATAGTTCAACTAATTTTGGAAAGAGTTAGTTAGATTAAAAGCTTGCTTTTAGTAATAAAGCTTGATTGCAATTTTGGGATGATAGTGCCTATTTTTAGATGTAACTGCATGTATTGAAATAGAAAGACAACCTATTAACTAACATTTATGAGTCAGTTGACCGTTGGATCAAGATTTGTAAAAGGTTATAAAAGCACGAACCCAATCTTTGTGCGGGTTGAGAAAAAATGATTAGAGATCAAGGATATCCATTTAAATAGAGAATTAGACTTGATCTAGGCTGTGTGTGGATCATCAATTTAGAGAATAAGAGAAGAAATACATAGGCCAAAACCAGAGAGCATGAAAGGAGAGAAATATGTATGAATTGTAAAGAATATCTCAAGAAGAGTCTGCAAGCTAAGTGTGCAGACCAAAGGTGCTAACCTATTTCTCATGCCAGATGAAGAGCACCTTTGTGGTTTTCCCTAGATGGGTTTCCACGTTACTTCTTGTCTTTGTGTGTTTAAATGTCTGTCTTGTGTTGAATGCCTAATTGTTATAGATGAACTTATTTGAATGTGTCACACATGCTTAATGGTGAATGAAATTATATTTGTGTCACATCTTGAATATATGTTAATGCTTCATTATTAATGTTGTTATTTATGTCAACGAATCAATGGATAGTTATCATGAATGAATAGATAAGAAAAAAGGTTTAATTCCAGTTTCGCTCGAGTGAATTGGCCTTGTTGTAAGGAAGAAATCATCGACATGACTACAGAAACCTGGTTCTGGTAGTTCCTAATAATATCTTGGGTGAGACCTCATTTGTATCGCATGTGTTGCCGACAAAGTCATTCTCTGTCGGGACGATATCTTGGGCTTTGTTGACGAATGAGGAATATGAACCTTGGTTGAGTGAAAGTACGCCAACAACATGCTCATGCAATGGGACACCTCTCAAGTACTGTCTTATTCTACCTAGTCTTCTCTTTTATAGGATCTAGGTCTGGTTACATGCTTGTTCCTTTGATAAATAGTTTAGTGGCTTCTAGTCTCCTTTTGTTTTTCTAGAAATAGACAAAATCATGATTTACCACAGACATCAAACTGATATTTTGATAACGGGTTGTTTTCTCCTTTGGAGAGGCCTGTAAACTCGTCATTTGGGTTGTTTTCTCATGATGGGAGGACCAATTGCTTTGTATTTATATGTACCTATTTTTGTGATATAATGTGAATGCTAACTCACAAAAATAGAATGGATTAGAATATATATTTGATTTATATTTATTATTGTATTTAATATCAATATTCACAATATTTTATAATTCGCCAATATTTTACAAAGTTTTATAAAGCAATGAAACATTAGCCAAAAAATATTTGAATAAATATTTTATTATTGATCAATTAGCCTTTGAATTTGTCTACTTACCAAGAATATTTGCCCAATTATTATACATATAAATTTATGGAGGGTTTTGAAAATTATCCCTGTATAATTAATATATCCATATAGTGGAGCTAGAATGACAACATATTAAATGATAACTCAAGTCTCATACTATTTGCAACTTCACCATCACAAGATAGTGACCATGTTCGTCAATCTTCCTTATATATTTTTTTATTATATCATATGTTATGCTTCAAATTTGAGATATGTCTCAAGTTGTTTAGAATGAAGAATGAATGCTACTTTAAAATTTTGAATGGGCATGTCAATCTTCCCATTCCATTACTTCATAAAATGATTTAAATACATGGACAAAGACTTCTCTAGAAAGATCTAGCTACCAACAAATTGTCTAGATGCAATGCACCAATTTTGACTGTGTCAATATCGAGGATCAGAAAGAACTAACCACTTCTTGACTCGTCAACAACTAACTAGTGGGAGTAATTATCGTACTCTAAAACTCGCCCTTAATTATGACCGCTAAACAAATATTTAAACTATTAATAAAACACACTTCCTCTAATAACTTTCAAAATTCATAAATGTGAATGCATGTTGGTTTATCTCTCTGCTAGGCTTACAACTTGCCCATACATATCCATCTTAAATTTTTTTGTTGTTATGTGTGGATGCAACTTCTTCTTGTACTTTCAACTCCAAACGTTGAAGATTTCAATGTTTTTCTTCTTCTTCGTGCTTCGTACTTCGAATTCTAGGTATCCCTTCTTCTTCTTGTTACTTGGCTTCAGCCATTTCTTCTTCTTCTTGAATCGAGGAGGTGAAAAACAACATTGCTTGTTTTTAGTTTCATAAATGATGCAACACTGGGTTTCTCTCAGAGTCCACAACATAAGCCTCTCAGCACGGTCACAAAAGAGTTACAACATTCAACGAAGTTGCAACTCACAAAGGAGTTGCATCCTCAATGGGGTTGCAGCATCAATGGAGTTGTAGCCCACAAAGGAGTTGTATCTCACAAATGATTTGCAACATTCACGAATGTACCACACACACACAAATCCAACCATGACATTTGACAAATAAATGAAATGAATCACCACAAATAACTCAACTCATAAAATTAACAACACTTTATCAAATAAGGATTTATTTCTATCTATTGACAAATATTTGTTGCATACACAGAGCCATACAACAAATTTTTTTCATCCCACTATACAATGTCAAAACATGAGAACCATCCTTCTCACTAAGCACACAAAAGTATGCTCGAGCATGGACCTCCATACCCACTATGGTTGGTACCTCTCTTCCACTACAGAGCTAGCAAACATGTCAAAATATTTCTACATAGGCAAGAAATCCCCCTTCCAAACCAACAAGAGGTAAAATCCCTCTATCCTTAATGAGTAGGAAATTTAATAGCTCCAAATGGGAATGTGAAGGGATAAATCCATTCAGTTTCTAGACAATGAATCATTCCATCTCTATCGACTATTACAATTGTTCTTGTAACTTCCTTCCAACATCACGTGTCAATCTCCTCCAACACAACCTAAGTCCATATCCTGTAACTACGATATCTTTAATTTATTTTATGTTGAATGGTCCACATATTGGGAGCCTATTGATTTACTTCATGATTTCCAGTATCGCTTTACTTATTCTAACCACTAGTATCAACAACTACACGTAGTAGTGATGGATTTGCAACACACTTATAGCATCACAAACACGGATTTATAGCAATACTAATAAGTAGCAGCATTGTAGTAACAACTCTTGTAATAACTTCCTAACACCTACCTACTCCAAGTAAACTGGGTGTGCAGGATATCCCATTGCACCCATGATGCTCCTGCATCAATAAAGTTGGTTTGAGAACCAATGATCTAAACCTTTTGCGATGACAACTACAAAAAAATCATTGTAGGTTTCTTCCTTCAGCACTTCAACTGAGTGCATTGCTTCTTCTTTGTATTCAGTTGTTGATGGTATAAATATGTTGTTTTGCAGTCCTGCACACTCAAAACACTTGTCGAGATTACAAAAAATATCATAATTACAACCATATTGGTTCTTTTCATTTTTCTCTTTTTAGAGAGGTTCCTCTTCTTTACTCAAATATGGTTCAACTTCTGGTTTAGAATATAGGATGTCATCTTCAACCCCTTTGAGTTTTGCAACCCAATCCTCAATCAATGTCAAATATTCATCAAGATTTGTTTCTTCATTTTTATCTTCAAATTGTTCATCTTCCTCATCTACTGCTACTATAAAGTCATCTTCATGTGCATCTTATTCGTGTCTTTCTAGTGCAACCGAGACATCATCCACTTGGCCTTCTTCTTCAAGTAGAATTCCTTCTCTATGAAACACTTCAATGAGTTGTTTTTGTTGCAATACATTCAACCAACCTTCATTTGAAAGGTGTTCGTCGTCATACTTGGGTTCAAGTGCTTCAACCTATGCTGCTGAGAGGCCATCTTCATCATCATCATCTTTTGGATTCACTTCATCAAGACATATTGCTTCATTGTCAGTTTCTTCATTGCGATCATCAACAATAGATGTTGTTGGATTCACCAAATCATAGACTACCACATTGGAAAGTCTATAGCCATTATTCACATATGACTGAGCACTATGGGATTCACCATCTTCTACCAAATCTACTTTCTTCTCTTCTATCTTCAAAGAGTATTCTTCCTATTCTCCTTTGTTTGAAGAGGCTTAATTCTTCTCTACTACCATGTGAAAATCAAAGTAGAGGCACACAACACACTTCCCATTGCATTACTTCATAAAATGATTTAAATACATAAATGGAGACTTCTCTAAAAAGATCTAACTACCAACAAATTATCTAGATGCAATGCATCGATTTTGACTGTGTCAATCTTATTATTGATCAATCAGCCTTTGAATAAATATTTTATTATTGATCAATTAGCCTTTGAATTTGTCTACTTACCAAGAAGATTTGCCCAATTATTATACATATAAATTTATGGAGGGTTTTGAAAATTATCCCTATATAATTAATATATCCATATAGTGGAGCTAGAATGACAACATATCCAATTATTACTCAAGTCTCACACTATTTGCAACTTCACCATCACAAGATAGTGACCATGTTCGTCAATCTTCCTTATATATGTTTTTATTATATCATATGTTATGTTTCAAATTTGAGATATGTCTCAAGTTGTTTAGAATGAAGAATGAATGCTCCTTTAAAATTTTGAATGGGCATGTCAATCTTCCTATTGCATTACTTCATAAAATGATTTAAATACATGGACAAAGACTTCTCTAGATAGATCTAGCTACCAACAAATTGTCTAGATGTAATGCACCAATTTTGACTATGTCAATCTCGAGGATCAGAAAGAACTAACCACTTCTTGGCTCGTCAACAACTAACTAGTGGGAGTAATTATCATACTCTAAAACTCGCCCTTAATTATGACCACTAAAAAAATGATTAAACTATTAATAAAACATACTTCCTTTAAGAACTTTCAAAATTCATAAATGTGAATGCATGTTGGTTTATCTCTCTACTAGGCTTACAACTTGCCCATACATCTCCATCTTAAAGTTTTTGTTGTTATGTGTTGATGCAACTTCTTCTTGTACTTTCAACTCCAAACGTTGAAGATTTCAATGCTTTTCTTCTTCTTCGTGCTTCGTACTTCGAACTCTAGATATCCCTTCTTCTTCTTGTTACTTGGCTTCAGCCATTTCTTCTTCTTCTTGAATCTAGGAGGTGCAAAACAACATTGCTTGTTTTTAGTTTCATAAATGATGCAACACTAGGTTTCTCTTAGAGTCCACAACATAAGCCTCTCAGCACAGTCACAAAAGAGTTACAACATTCAACGAAGTTGCAACTCACAAAGGAGTTGCATCCTCAACGAAGTTGCAACATCAATGGAGTTGTAGCCCACAAAGGAGTTGTATCTCACAAATATGTTGCAACATTCACGAATGTACCACACACACACAAATCCAACCATGCCATTTGACAAATAAATGAAATGAATCACCACAAATAACTCAACTCATAAAATTAACAACACTTTATCAAATAAGGATTTATTTCTATCTATTGACAAATATTTACAAATATTTGCTGCATACACGGAGCCATACAACATTTTTTTTTCATCCCACTATACAATGTCAAAACATGAGAACCATCCTTCTCACTAAGCACACAAATGTACGCTCAAGCATGGACCTCCATACCCACTATGGTTGGTACCTCTCTTCCACTATAGAGCTAGCAAACATGTCAGAATATTTCTACATATGCAAGAAATCCCCCTTCCAAACCAACAAGAGGTAAAATCCCTCTATCCTTAATGAGTAGGAAATTTAATAGCTCCAAATGGGAATGTGAAGGGATAAATCCATTCGGTTCCCAGACAATGAATCATTCCATCTCTATCAACTATTACAATTGTTCTTGTAACTTCCTTCCAACACCACGTGTCAATCTCCTCCAACACAACCTAAGTCCATATCCTGTAACTATGGTATCTTTAATTTATTTTATGTTGAATGGTCCACGTATCGGGAGCCTATTGATTTACTTCATGATTTCCAATATCACTTTACTTATTCTAACCACTAGTATCAACAACTACACATAGCAGTGATGGATCTGCAACACGCTTGTAGCATCACAAACACGGATTTATAGCAATACCAATAAGTAGCAGCATTGTAGTAACAACTCTTGTAATAACTTCCTAACACATACCTACTGCAAGTAAACTGGGTGTGCAGGATATCCCATTGCACGCATGATGCTCCTGCATCAATAAAGTTGGTTTGAGAACCAGTGATCTAAACCTTTTGCGATGACAACTACAAAAAAATTATTGTAGGTTTCTTCCTTCAACACTTCAACTGAGTGCATTGCTTCTTCTTTGTATTCAATTGTTGCTGGTATAAATATGTTGTTTTGCAGTCCTGCACACTCAAAACACTTGTCGAGATTACAAAAAATATCATAATTACAACCATATTGGTTCTTTTCATTTTGCTCTTTTTAGAGAGGTTCCTCTTCTTTACTCAAATATGGTTCAACTTCTGGTTTAGAATATAGGATGTCATCTTCAACCCCTTTGAGTTTTGAAACCCAATCCTCAATCAATGTCAAATCTTCATCAAAATTTGTTTCTTCATTTTTATCTTCAAACTGTTCATCTTCCTCATCTACTGCTACTATAAAGTCATCTTCACGTGCATCTTATTCGTGTCTTTCTAGTGCAATTGAGACATCATCCACTTGGCCTTCTTCTTCAAGTAGAATTCCTTCTCTATGAAACACTTCAATGAGTTGTTTTTGTTGCAACACAGTCAACCAACCTTCATTTGAAAGGTGTTCGTCGTCATACGTTGGTTCAATTGCTTCAACCTATGCTGCTTAGAGGCCATCTTCATCATCATCATCTTTTGGATTCACTTCATCAAGACATATTGCTTCATTGTCAGTTTCTTCATTGCGATCATCAACAATAGACGTTGTTGGATTCACCAAATCACAGACTGCCACATTGGAAAGTCTACAGCCATTATTCACATGTGACTGAGTACTATGGGATTCACCATCTTCTACCAAATCTACTTTCTTCTCTTCTATCTTCAAAGAGTATTCTTCCTACTCTCCTTTGTTTGAAGAGGCTTAATTCTTCTCTACTACCATGTGAAAATCAAAGTAGAGGCAAACAACACACTTCCCATTGCATTACTTCATAAAATGATTTAAATACATAAATGGAGACTTCTCTAAAAAGATCTAACTACCAACAAATTATCTAGATGCAATGCATCGATTTTGACTGTGTCAATCTTAGGACTCACAAAGAACTAACTACTTCTTGACTCCTCAACAACTAACTAAAGGGAGAAATTACCATACACTAACAGGGAAAGGACCGAACAACAAACATACTCACATCACAACCAGTCAAGCAAACACTACAATATGAAATTCTTATTACTCACAAATTTAAATTAATGTTCTATGTTTCTTTTTATGGCTACTTTGTTAAAGTGTGGCATTTTTATTTTACAATGTATGATACATAGATATGAGTTCACAAATACTCATTTTTTTTAAATATCAATTATTTGGATAGTCATAAAAATGTCTAAAATTCTTAGATATAAAGTTTTATAATCAAAATTACCATCAACAAACTCAAACTAAAATTTTGACAAATTCCTACCTAATTGAAGGAAAAATTACATGAAAGAAAATTCGATTTATCTACTTAACAATCTATTGTCTTAGTGCGCTGTCATGGCATAACTTATCTTCATTTCAAAAGATACCATACCAAGTTTACCAAGTTTATTATAGCATGAACAATTTGACATTAACACGACTCTCACTAACTCATATATGTCAAAGATTCTAAGACATCACAATCAAAATAAAGAAAAACATAGTTTCATTTCAAGTCTTTAGAAACGACATTTGAGTGTTTAGTACGTATTTACACGTGTACGGAGATATATTTATGTCACGCTTATAATAAGGTAAGCTATTAGACTTATTAGACTTATCCAATTTAATAATGAGCATTTTTTTTTAAACGTAAAAGAATATTTTTTTATATAAGAAAAAGATTAAACATAAGACATATTTATACCTTAATCAATCAATCAAAATATAAAATAATTATAATTCATAACGTTAGTTTAATTTTTTCATGTTTTATTGCGTCAAAGAAGCGTATTCTACAATCTAATAGAAAGAGATGTGTAACTTTTTTGTGCTCATTCTAGAGATGACACGTGTCATTTTAGAAAAATAATAAAATATTATAAAAAAGAACATGTCCGTTCAAATTAGATTTAAAACATTTATAAAGGCATATTTATAAAACTACACAAATTACAAATTAGATAAATCAAAAGGTCTCCTCAACATTTACGCTTTGAAAAGGGGTTTGCACCTCAAGATATTTGATCCTTCTAGAAGCTGAGTAGATCCCCTTTTAAAATGAATCTATGTTAGTTTATAATTATATTATTAAGATAAGATATTTAAACATTTTTTTATAATTTAATAAAAAACTTAAATGACAAAATGTCTTATGAATATATTTAGGTCGTGAAATGTCTTATTCTTTTTCCAGACGAAAAATAGTAGTTCCTTGATATTCATTAGAATCAAAGATACCAAGATACACATCTATGATACTAGGTATCATATCCAATCAAAATCCACATACAGAGTTCAAAACCATGAAACAATGCTCAATACCCACAAACAACCAAGGCGAGGCACCCAACCAAAGAAACAAACCACAAACAGTGTTCAACAACCTGAGCACCTACCCAGAACCAAACCTAGCCAAAGAAGTGCTGGGGGCATGTACAAAAAAGCAAACACATGGAGAAAACCCCAACATCCCGCAGCCAAAAGAGAATTGGAAACTGCCCTAAACAAGCAGATCCAAATCCATGAAAGATGAGCCAGCGGGAGCTAGCACCAAAAGAGCCATTGACATCATGGGCACAACCCACCCACGAGCGTCGACCATCGCCACAAAGACCAAAAATATGCCGCCGTCAATGTCCAAGCAAGGCCCCGAAGAAATAGCCGCCACAAGAACGGTCGTCGCACTAGGTAGCAACGATCTAGAGCTAGATCCCGCAGCATAACAAACGACACTTGGGAACGGCTTGGCCGCAACACACAGACACCGGATAGTCCATCCACCACCGCCACAAAAATCCACCAACAACGAAGGCAAACCTGCCTTTGAAGATCAACGCCGCTGTCGCAAGTCGTCGCATAAGAGATCCGTGGAGAGGCAAACCAGACTGAGTCACCACAAAACATTCCCGCATAGGTGAAAGGACGGTTGAGAGAAACCCCAGCCTCTTGGAGAGGAGAAACCAGCAAACAACTCTCAAAAACCTAGTTTTCACTTTTGGATTCGTCAAATGTCTTATTCATTAATATATTATCAAAAAAATTTGTCGACCACTTATTATAACACATTCAATAAATTCTTAACAACAATTAATGCTATGACTGCAAAAATATATACTATTAAATCTCATCAAAGAGTAACTTTCTATCCTATGCTACACCTAAATGACATCACAATCTCATTAGGACAGGAATAACTTATCTTCACCATACCAATTTGCTTAACACAAATGAGATTCCAGATTCGGATGCGTCGCAATCAAATCAAGAAAAACAAATGGAGTTTGATTTCAAGCTTTCGAGAATTGACACATCTAATTATGGGACCTACACTTTATCCACATGATGGTTAGAGTGCACCGCACGTCTGGACAATTAGAATTTGATACCATGTGAACGATATTTTCAAATCCTTGTCTAACACCTACATTACTTTTGAGATCTATTATTACTATTTATATAAAAAAAAATTGTCTTGCATGCTCAAGAAATTTTTAATGTTTATATTTTTATTATATTCATTTTGAAGGCTTTAACATTTATATTTATTATATTCATTTTAAGTTCAAATGCATTCAGCCAAGTAGACTTTACTCCATGTGCACACTGTCGACAACTCCCATGAAAATGGGTGGAACTTCAATGCTTATCCATCCCTTAATACCACAAAGGTGATAATTCAAACCCAACCAAAATTTCAACAGGTTTCATTATTCAAATCCAACAAATTTTCAACAAAGTTGGGTAGCATTTCAAATTTCTATATAAAGTCAAAGCAAACCATATATAGTTTGTACTAGTGTAAGAAATATGGTATAGATGTGTGGATTTTAAATTTCAATAATGTTCATCTTAATTTTTAATCTATTTAAAAGTTAAATAATGTTTATTTTAATGGATTGTATACTTGGCTTTGTAACACCAAGTTTTAGTTTAAATCTGATTCGATCGGTGCTTTCGAAATAAAAAATTAGAAGGATGTATATAAAATATTAGAAAATTTGTTTCTATACTTCTTAAGATAATAGAAATTCATCAATAGATAGAGGTCTTAGACAAAGTAAATCTTATGGCTCGATAGGGAGTTATTGTTTTTAGATAAAGAGAGCAAGGGGTGAGAATTTAACTACCTACTCATAATTCCCTTTGCCAAAGAAGCAATTGCACATGCAGTCAAAACAAGTGCATCCAAAACCAATGTAGCCAACCAATCAAGTGCATCCACTGCATCCATTATTAAGGAATAAGAACTTCTACCCAGTCATTAATGACAAAACGATAAAGCCCCACCTAAGCTTATGAATTTATGTAATTTTTGGGGTGATTAAACCGAATTTGATAACTATGCTTTGAGATTGAATGATGTATATCCCAACTTAGACAACATTTATTACACTTTTTTAAAATGTATATAGTTTACCACAACAACAGTTTTTTTCCCGTAAGAAAATGATTAGTTTTTTATTAAGATTAAAAAACCGTTTTACATAGATCCATTGGCTAGGTCTTTCATATGGCAATGCCGACTTAGTTCATAGAGCATCATGTGACTAATAAACTATATATAATACAGTTCCTGCTGATATCCAAAAGTTGACAAAAGAAGCTATAAAAGCATCATATAAAAAAACTATCTATAAAGATGTCGAAAATCATAGACCATGAAGGTCAAAACAAAAATTAGAAATCTTGATTAAGGATCTTCAGAAAGCCGCTGGAGCAAGCTCTTCCATCACCATCCCCTTGTGTTCACATCTGTGCCAAATATTTGCCTTCAGAAAAAAAGACCTCTTTTAGATAAAAGATCAGCCTCTTGGTTTTTCTCCTTGTAGATGTGCTGAAAGGAAACGTGTTGAAATGTATCCATCCTAACAATGGCATTGTAGATAGGAGCTAGGCGTAGATTAATGGGACAAGAATGATTCTTGAGGCTATCAATGACCAACTTGGAGTCCCCCACAATCTTAATATAATGAACTTGACGATGAGTAGCCATAGATAAACCAAGTCGAATGACTTGAAACTCAACTATATTGTTAAATACATCACCCAGACCAGCAACATATGTGAAGAAATGAGATTATGAAAGGTGTAAAATTCCCTTGGCTCCTCCTCAAAGAAAATGATACTGAACAACACCATCGAAAAATAAACATAGAAAAATCAATACATAGATTCTTAACCTTCAAATAGGGTGATCCTTTGATAC
Source organism: Pseudotsuga menziesii (assembly GCA_001517045.1). Taxonomy (NCBI): domain Eukaryota; kingdom Viridiplantae; phylum Streptophyta; class Pinopsida; order Pinales; family Pinaceae; genus Pseudotsuga; species Pseudotsuga menziesii. Next base: position 13,557 of record LPNX010728134.1, read on the forward strand.
CTAAGAAAAATAATTTAAATACTCAAAACCTTTGAAGGCACAATAACTAGGAGAGGTTGCCTTGTCCTCAAATATAAAACAAGTTACCACAACAACATATACAACCATTGCCTAGGGTTTGAATGGTCACTCTCCTCTTGGAAAGTATAACCAATGTGACCAATGAAGTCTCAAGCGTGGCTGTATGTCTCTGCTGTGGCGTGAAGGGATGGATAAGCGTTGAAGTTCCACCATTCATGGGAGGTGTCAGCAGTGTGTACATGGAGCATAGTCCACTTGGCGTAAGTCTTCAGACACCTAGTATGAAAAAGATATTATTGTTTTTTTTAATATAATTTATTGTCTCCATGTTTATCTAAACTTTGATTGAAAAACATAAATTTAACACTGTTAATATGATGTCAATCAATGCAAGAGAAGAAATGGAAATATAATAAATAGGGAGAGTGAGAGGGCTTTTTTAGTGGGAGGGCTTTGTGAGTAGAGAAGTTCCTTTGAAATGCCTGTCTCTTGAGCCACACATGATTTGTTTGTGTCCATCCCAGCATTGATTTTCTTCTTGCCAGCCCAAAATGCTGTTATTCAGAAATTCTCCCATGTCTGTGTCAATGGGTTCTGTTCTTTCGCACTTAGATACCATGAAGGGAGACATGAAAAAAGAACTGAATTCACCCATGGGGAATTCAGGGAAATTTGTTCATAAGTACATTTCAAGAAGTGCTAGTTCCAATCCCCGCATGAGCCTGTTCACTGATCATACTGATTCTGAAGGTGAGCCCACTGCTTCTTCTTATGCTTCTTCCAGCAGGCTCAGAAGAACCCTTTCCCTATCGGATGGAAATTTTACAGCCTCTACCTGCAGGAACTCTGAATCTGCAGAGTCTAGCAGCCTGATAAGGCTGAATACCCGGATGGCATCTCACCCAAGTCTGTATGAAGTGAACAAATTAGATATTGCAGGGATTGAAAACCCAGTTGAGAATTCAGCCTCTGCTCAACAAATCCAAATTCAATCAGAGAGAGACCCGGGCTGGACATCAACCCCACACACTTTGGGCTCTAGTTTTATAAGTTTGAAGGGTGAAGAACTGGATGGAGACAGTGTGCAGGTAAGCACAAATATTGGTGAGCATGTAGATTCATTTATAGAAGAAACTCTTCATGAGAGCTACCCATTAGTATCTGGGAAAAATGAAGAGTATAAATATTCAACTCTAGAAGTTGGCCCAACTGGAGTGCCATTGTTGTGCACTGCAAGAGGATGCAGAGTTGCCCATCTGTCTGAGACTGAGTATATGAGTGGAGGCTCTGGCATTGAAAGAACAGAAGAAAATTTAGAAGTAACAGAAGATCAGAAGAACAACACAGATATGTATTATCAAACTATGTTGGAAGCAAATCCTGGCAATCCACTTCTTCTGGGCAACTATGCCAAGTTTCTGCATGAGGTAATTAATTAGCACAGAATCTATGCTTTTGACTTTGAACTAGATATGAAAATTATAATTTTATGATTCTGCTAATAAGTTTTGAGATACTGGGTTTGATTTATTTATGGGCATCGCATATTGTTTTTAATATTTATCAGGTTCAACATGATATGGCGAAAGCAGAGGAATACTACGGGAGGGCTATATTGGCAAGCCCTGGAGATGCAGAGGTACTGTCACTGTATGCCAAGTTCACATGGGAAATGCATAACGATACAGCTCGGGCTCAAGCTTACTTTGATCGAGCAGTGAAGGCTGCCCCGGATGACAGGTGAGATATTTCAGATCTCTTTTATGGTAATACAGTAATCAATTATATTTCCACATCCTGTAACCTCCATGCTGAGAGGAGCTTCAAGATGACATCTTAGCTTCAGAGGAATTTTAAGATAACATCTCTAGTAAACTTGTAGACGTATATTCTAAACTTCTATATTCTATATTTCCAGTAGACTTGTTAGGATAGAATAGGTTTTGCTGAATTGGCATCGAACTAGCAAAATGCAATATAGAATACAGAAGTATACTCTATATTTTCCTTAGTGACTGAAAATATATATAGACTATATTTTCAGTAGATTTGTCAGTATAGAATAGGTCTTAGTGACTTGGCATGGAACTCGCCAAATGTCCATCTCTGCCATCCATGATCTATGATTTCCTAGAATAAGTCTTAGTTACTTAGTTACTTGACATGGAATTGGCCAAATGTCCATCTCTGCCATCCATGATCTATGATATGATTTCCTAGAATAAGTCTTAGTTACTTGGCATGGAACTATCCAAATGTCCATCTCTGCTATCTATGATCTCTTAGAATACGTCTTAGTGAGTCTTAGTGACTTGGCATGGAACTATCCAAATGTCCATCTCTGCTATCTATGATCTCTATGGATAGAATAGGTCTTACCAACCTGGCATTAGATTTACCGACCAACCATGATCTATTCTATCCATGATAGAATAGGTCTTACCAACCTGGCATTAGATTTACAAAGATGGAATAGGTATTACCGACCTGGCAAAGATGGAATAGGTATCACCTTCCTGGCATGGAACTAGCAAAATGCCCATGTCTTTTATGTCTGTTATCCAAAAACAGATCTTACCTATTATGTCTTTTATGTTTTTTTTATACAAAACAGATCTTACCTGTTATGTCTTTTATCTAAAAACAGATCTGACCTATCTGGCATTGGCATGACATAGAACTAGCAAAATACCCATTTCTATCAGACCAGACTCATGGCATTGGCATGACATGGAACTAGCGAAATACCCATTTCTATCAGACCAGACTCACACATGGAACTAGCAAAATGCCCTCTATTATCCTTATTGCCAGACTTGCATAGAACTAGCAAAATGACCGTCTCTATTATTCTTATCGTTATTGCCTAAAACTTATATTTTCAAATTGCTTTTAAGGCCATGTAAGATCATTGTGACGCTGCAACTCATAAATTATATTCATGTTGACCTGTTGAGTGTTGATTTTTGCAGCTATGTTCTTTCATCTTATGCTCATTTCTTATGGAATTCTGAGGAGGAGGAGGACGAAGAGAAGAACTATGATCCTGCTGATCTGCAAAATATGGCAGCTACAACTTTCCTTGGACCTGTATCTGCCGCTGCTTGAAGTTATATGATCTATAAATAGTGTTTAAACAATAACATAGAATAAAGGATGAAACAATAACATATAATAAATGATTAAACAATAACAGGGAAGAAGAATAGAATATCCCAGCAGTCAATTATTGAAAATTTATGATATTGTACATGAGGTGGTCTTCCAGGTATCGTCGTAAAGTATGTAGTTCGGATGATGGCCGGGCAAAGGAATCCTGTGATGGAACGGAGGGTTTTCTCTGTTATGCAAGTGAATAGATAGATACAAATTACCTGCAAGCAGTACAGTACAGTACAGTACAGTTAAAAGTTGTGTCGTCCATAGAACTCTTGAGAGATCCTGGCATGAAAATTCAGTAAATTAATGTCTGCGTGTCATGTTATGGCACATATAGATTGACATGAGAGAAATCTGTAGCAAATTAATGGCCGCGTGTCATGTTACGGCACATATATATTGACATGAGATAAATCTGTAGCCTATAACTTGAAGGAATCGAATATAGCTAATAGTCAAACTTTTTTCTATCCTGTATTCTGAATACCTTGTGAATGGTCAGTGTTTCAGATTCATTTTAAATCCATGTGGCACACTTTTCTGGTACCTCCCACCAATTTAGAAAAAGAAACCAGAGTTACTTATGATTGAACGACTCTATGAATATGCCGATTGCACAAATCAGTTATCATTATTTTTTTTTGTTTTACTTACATCTATGATCAAAACTTCAAAAGCATCACTATTAAACCTCCTACATGGAGAACTTGAACTTTGATTTAATGGCACGCAATCTAAAATTGTCCACATTCCACTTATGCTGAGATGCTGTCACTTTAAGCATAATCCACATAATCATAATTTATGCTCATAATCCACATAATCATAATTGTTGCGTAGTATGGGGAGATCTTGTAACGTTACTTAACGTGTTATGTAACTTTATGTAACATTATTTTTATTAATAAAAAATAAATTTTCTAATTATAGGCCAAAATAAATATCTGCCACAAAAACAAACAATCTAATATGGGGGAGATGTTGTAATCTTCCTACCAACAAAACAATAAAAAAGTAAAAATTTAATTATCCGTAAAGTAATGTAGGTTGCCAAAAAAACACAATATGGGGTGATATTGTAACGTTCCCATCTAACAAAATAATAAAAAATAACAAATTGAATTATCCGCAAAAAATGTTGGCCTTGCACATGGTCCTTCTAAACAACACATGGTTTTATGGTACATGGTTTAGACCATGTGCAAGGCCCTCCTAAATAACCCATGGTTTACGAGGGCCTTGCAAATGGTTTTAAGACCATGTGCAAGGCCTCCTAAACAACCCATGGTTGTAGGAGGGCTTTGCATATGGTTTTAAAACCATGTATGGGGAAATGTTGTAATGTTCTTTCCTAACAAAATAAAAAATAATAAAAAATATTATATGTTAGTCATAAATAATATTAAATATTATTTATTTGTGGACCTTAAATAAAAAAAATTTGTCTTTTGGTTTGAATCAAATCAAGAGATACCTAAGAAGAGGTTTGCACCTCGAGACATTTGATCCATCTCGAAACTTGATAAAGCCTAGGATTTGGATCTAGGATGGTCATAATCCACATTGTACTTATGGACACGCTGTCACTTTATTAAGTTCAGGTTAATGGACATAAATAAAAAATATTAAAAATAAAAATAAAAAGAACAAATTAACATAGATCTATTTTTTAAAAATATAAAAAGAAAAAAAATATATACAAATAAATAAATATAAAAAATAAATTAGCATAGATTTTTTTTTTAAATATAAAAAGAATATATTTTTAAAATATAAAAAAATATAAAAAATATTAAAAAAAATAAATTAGCATAAATTTATTTTAAAATTTAAATAGTAAAAATAAATGCTAAAAATATTATTAAATAAAACCAAAATTTTATTAATTAATAATTAAATATTTTTATTATAAAGAATTAAAAAAAATCCAAATTATATATGAAGTTTTGATTTTCTCAATTTATAACATTTTTTTTTAATTTTGTTGGTTGATAAATTGGGCAAGTTATATGAAGCTAAATCTAAATGTTGATTTGAATGTTGTCTTACTCCTCATACATTTGAACAACAAATCATAGAGCCCTCAATTTATCCTACTTGGTAAAGTAAGCAAAAACAAGCAAAAGCAGTGATATTTATTTATTTATTTTTATTTTGATGAAAGTAAATGTTTATATTTTCGTATTTTATATGATGAATGATGATAATTTACTTTGAATTATAAAATAAATGTTTAGTATACATTACTACTTTTTATAAAGTAAGTGTTTATATTTTTTATAAAGTAGATGTTTATATTTGTTTATATTTTTTATAAAGTAAATGTTTATATTTTCTTATTTTATATGGTGGATGATGATAATTTACTTTGAATTGATAATGTAAATGTTTATTATATATATCTACTTTTTATTGAAGGTATTGTTGCTTCTGTAAGTAATCAATCTATAAGATATCTGAAAGTTTTATGTTGAAGTAAGTGTTTATGATCCAACCAGCAGCTGCTAGGGGTTCGCCTTGGCAGCCAACATGTTCACCTTCAACAAGTTTTCCTCGACATGTTCAGAGAACATGTTCGCAATCGACAGGTTCGCCTCGAAGACAACATACCAACATGCTCTGTGATGGTTGAACTTCTGAACCGTTATAACTTCTTGTAGCTGAACGTAGTGGGTAGTCACCCAAACGTCTCAACATCCTATATAAGCACATACATTATGTAACATAGACATCTTTTCTGATCATCATTTGATTTCTCCATATTTCATGGAGCAGAAGTAATAAATTGGCTTAAAGTCTTGCATATTGCATGTGTGTATATTTCTTGTCAACCTAGTGTGTTTCCTACTTTTATGTTTCTTCTTATATGCTTCCTCCATAACAGTACTTGACTCATTCAGTCAACTGTTGTCCCCAACGTGCACCTAGGCACGACCTGGATCATTGGTATTAAAGCAAGATCTTGTCCAAAGCCTAAGTTACATAAGCACTCCCATCGAAGTTATTTAACTTATGTATGTTCAAACACGCTCGCAAAGTCAGCAACACAAGCAAACACTTTCTTTGACTTCAAAAAATATGGCCGAAGAAGCAGACAATAGACATGCAACTGATGAGACAGAGCAACTCATAGAAAAAGCACTAGCCCGCCAGCGAACCGAAATGTTCGCCCAATTTAGTGAAATTCTCCTGAGAGTCACTACGAACTCTGGGGGATCCTCAACGCGTCCTCACTCTGATAAAATAAACCCCTTCAAAGTGAAAATGAATCTGGACATACTGAACCTTGAATGCAAGATTGACATAGAATCCATCGACAATTGGGTACAACAACTAGAATCTTACTATGTGGTAAATCAGCTCTCCGAAGTGGAAAAGATTGCCATTACATCCTTGAAAATGTCAACCTCCGTACACTGCTGGTGGGAGAATCTATCGACAAAAATGGAAAAAGAAGAAGACCCCATCGACGCATGGGAAAAATTTGTCGAATATGTCCGAATGGAGTTCTACCCGCCTAAGTATCTTGAACAACAGTATAAGAAGTGGCATCAATTAAGGCAGTGGATAGACCAGTCCGTACAAAGTTACACTGACGAGTTCTATCGACTCATGGCTAGACTTGGCGTCCAAGAAGAAGAGAAATTGCTTGTATTGAAGTATGCTAGCGGTTTATCTCTATGCATTCAACAAGAGATGGAGTTTCTCACTGTTAGTATGCTTGCGGATGCATTTCATTACGCCAGCAAGATTGAAGCTAAAAAAAAGGAAAAATACGTTTTGTGAACAAGCCAACAGGTCGAACATTCGACAAGAAGTCGCCATCCAACTCCGACAAGTTCAAGAATCCTTCTCAGCCAACTCTGCCAAAGCTTGATCATCAAAAGAAAAAATTTCAGAAAGACAAGAGGAATCGTAGTAAACAGACTCCTACTAGGAAATGGTGTGATTATCACAGTTCATCATGGCATGATATGTCAGAATGCAAAGCTCGGAAGACATTTTTGGAAAAACTGTTGACATCTGACTTGCTTGAAAGGACCCTAGTAGAATTTGACCCAGATGCATCAACCCTCCTGGCTTCGACCTCGACCATCGTCGATGAGGAGGAACGAGAGCACCTATTCCATACACGGATATGGGTTCAGAACAATCCATTACATCTGCTTGTGGATAATGGTAGCAAGAAGAACTTTGTTTCTGAAGATATTGTGAAGATACTAGGTCTTGTCACCACTCCACATCCTCAGCCTTACAATATTGGTTGGATGAAGGATGGGCATGAACTAAGGATCACATGACAATGCCCACTCACCTACTTCATTAAGCCTTTTAAAGATGAATTACTCTGTGACGTGGCACCACTTTCTGTAGCTGATGCCCTATTCGGTAAACCCTACCTATGGGATCGACACGGTACCTATCATTCACGGTTTCAGAAGGTGATTGCCAAAATCCGAAATCAATGGTATGGCATACTAGAGCGACAACCCACAACAACGGTTGTTATGATATATTCCAAACAAACAAATAAGCTTATCAATCATGCTCAAAAGTTTTGCATCAATCATGATCAAGCCTCAGCATTCTAGGAATACTGCAGCAACGAGTTGACTCACCAACCAACGCAGCTCCCGACAACAACAACAAATTGACAGCATTCTTGAAGAATACCAGAACATATTTCAAGCACTAGACGGAGTACCTCTGCACTGTCAGGTAAAACACTCCATTGAACTTGTTCCTGGTTCTTCATTACCTAACACATATGTTTACAGAATATCCATTCTCAAAAATGAAGAGATTCGTAGAAAAATACAGGATTTGAATGACAAGGGTCATATCCGCCCCAACTCCTCTCCTTATGGAAGTCCAATCATCTTAGTTCCAAAGAAAGGCGGGACTTGGTGCATGTGCATCGGCTATTGGGCTCTCAACAAAATTTCAGTGAAGAACAGATACCCTCTTCCACTGATTGATGAACTCATCAACAATCTGAAAGGTGCTAACTTCTTTACAAAACTCGACCTCAAGTCGGGATACTGCCAGATTCCAATCGAGTCCACCGATGTATGGAAAACGACTTTCAAGACCAAGGAAGGATTGTTTGAATGGTTAATCATGCCTTTCGGCTTAACCAAGGCACCCACAACATTCATGAGATATATGGATGACCTTCTACGACCTCTCATCGGCAAATGTGTCGTTGTCTATCTCGACGATATCTTGATTTTCAATCGATCATGGGAAGAACATGTCCAACAACTTCGACAAGTTTTCAACACTCTCCAGCAACATCGGTTATATCTGAACATGGACAAATTCTCATTTGCGATGACCAGCATCAAATATTTAGGGTATGTAATTGACTCTGCAGGCATTCACGTCGACCCAGAAAAAGTACAGATCCTCAAATAATGGCCCATTCTTCAAAAAATTCATGAAATAAGAAGTTTTCTTGGATTGGCGAATTTCTATCAAGGATTCATACTTGGATTCATCCACATCACATGGCCTCTGAATCAGTTGACGAAAGGAAATGAGAAAACTGTCTTCAAATGGACACTAACACAACATCAAGATTTTGAACAAATAAAAAAAAGCTTTGTACTATACCAGTACTTGTGTTATCTTATTTGCATCATCCCTTTGAGATTGATACGAATGCATTGGACTATGCCCTTGGTGCAGTGATCACTCAATCAGGTCACCTAGTCGTGTTTCATTCTGAGACTTTTAGTGACACAGTCAGAGGGTACTCGATGAATGAAAAAGAATTGTACGCCATTGTGGAAGCTCTTAAGCAATGGAGACACTACATTCTTGGTAGGGAAATGATCATCCTTACTGACCATAATCCTTTGCAGTTCGCTCCGAATCAGTCGAAACTACAGAAAACCTGATATTAGAGGAAATTTGGGGTCTAAAATGGGCCTTATAAGAAAATGCGCCAACAATAAGTTCTTGTGAGTTGGAATTCAAGAACCAATAGAATTCCAATCAAATGAGTCAACCATAATGGTTGAATTGACATATTTGTCATAAAAAAAACTTTTTTGTTCGTATATTCAACATATCTACCTGTGTTTTTACTCAAATTTCAATCGGGAGAGCTTGTTGGATGCAGAATTTGATTCCTCATCCAACGAGTACCCACACTACATACTTTAGACGGACCCCGCTACTCCAAAAACAAGAAATACCTTTAAAAACATGATGATGAATGTGATGATGTCATCATCACATTTTTCAGGTATTTCTTGTTTTTGGGGTAGCAGGGTCCGTTAAAAGTATGCAGCGTGGGTACTCGTTGGATGCGAAATCAAATTCCGCATCCAACAAGCTCTCCTAATTGAAATTTAAGTAAAAACACATGGAGATATGTCGAAAATACGAACACAAAAAGTAGTTTTTTTTTTCTTTTTTCCTCCAAAATTAATAAATATTATTTTATTATTTTATTATTTTCCTTAGGAGGCCCATTTTAGACCTCAAAATTCCTCTAATGCAACTCAAGTGGATTAATTACCTGCAACAATTTTAGTTGGTAATTAAGTATCATAAAGGGAAATCCAATGCCATAGCCGATTGTCTCAGCAGACCACCCACTGCTCTATTGCCTATAGTGATGATTATGCAGGGTTATGACACCACTACTTGGCCACAATTGAATTCGGTAGACAACGATTTTTCTACAATCTATTGATAGCTTCAGACCGACAAGTTGTTGACTGTCGACTACTTCCTGAAAGACACATTGTTATACAAGCTTGGAAAACTTTGTGTACAGGTCAGTGAGCACCGATAGAAGCTCATTTGGGACGCACACTACAACAAGAACGTGGGACATTTTGGAGTCGCAAAAACACTTGTTATCCTCCAAAATTATTTCTACTGGCCTTCACTTAAATATGACGTCAACAATTATATTCGATCGTGCGTGGTTTGTGCCATTGCTAAACCGCCGAATTGATGATAAGGACTGTACACACCCCTTCCAATTCCTAGTCAACCATGGGAATCTATTTCTATGGACTACTTGGCGGGATATCCTACTACCAAACATCAGCATGACTCGATACTAGTAGTAGTTGACAACTTTTCCAAGATGGCTATACTCATACCATGCAAGAAGATTATGACAGAACATCAAATTGCTCAACTCTTCTTTGAACATGTGTGGAAACACTATGGCCTCGCGATGACCATTATTTCCGACAGAGATGCTAGATTTGTCAGCACCTTTTGGAAAAATCTCTGGAAACATCTTGACACGAGACTTTCTTTGTCGACAGCCTTCCATCCATAGATAGATGGACATACGGAAGTTGTAAATCGCTTAGTCATATAATTGCTTTGCATGTACAATCACAAGCATCGTTGAACATGGGATGACAACCTTCCATACATACAACACAACTAAAATCGTGCTCTACACAACTCTAGAGGAAAGATTCCATTTGAGATCTGTTATGGATTTCAACCCTCAGCGCCTATCGAATTAATCAGTTCCTCGACACAGTCGAAGGACAGGAAGTGGAGAAAGCATTGAAGTTTAGAGATCAAATATACAACATCCAGAAGCAAGCACACAAAATTTTGCAATGAGCAAATGCAAAATCTAAGGCCCAACATGACAAGCATCGTATTCCTCATTCATTCCAAATTGGAGATCAGGTCTAGTTACATCTAAAGAATGAGCGCTTCACTGGTCCATACAGAAAGATGAAACTTTGCGATATGGTCCATACAATATCCTTAAACAGATCGGATAAAATGATTTTCAGCTTGACATTCCTGTATTCCTTGGCCTACATCCAGTTTTCAATGTAGATCTGCTTCGACCATACCATGCACCATTGTTGGAACAGAACGACTTGCAGACAATCGAACCTGAAGACATCCATCCAGATGTTCAGGAACCTCTTCTTTGTGACACCATTGTGGGACGACGCATACTCTTTACAAGGACAAACTCCATTGCATTGTTTCAAGTGGCTAAAGCTTGACAACTCCTCGCACAAGCAAAATGGTACTCTGCTAATGAAGTCACCGACAAGTTTCTTCACCTAAACAAATACACAATGGAGACCATTGTTTCTTAAGAAATGAGGAATAATCCAACCAACAGCCGACAGGTTCTCCTTCGACAGGTTCACCTTGGCAGCCAACAGGTTCACCTTCGACATGTTTTCCTCAACATGTTCAGGCGACAAGTTCGCAGTCGACAGGTTCTCCTCGAAGACAACATACCAACATTCTTTGCAACGATTGAATTTCTGAACCGTTATAACTTCTTGTAACTGAACGTAGCGGGTAGTCACCCAAACATCTCAGCATCCTATATAAGCATGTACATTATGTAACATAGACATATTTTCTTATCACCATCTGATTCCTCCATCTTTCATGGAGCAGGATTAATAAATTGGTTCGAATTCTTGCATATTTCCTATGTATATTTCTTGTCGACCTAGTGTGTTTCCTGCTTTGTTGTATCTTCTTATATGCTTCTGCCATAACAATACTCAACTCATTCATTCGACTATTGTCCCCAACGTGCACCTAGGAACGACTTGGATCGGTTTATGTCTTATTCCTCATACATAACAATGTATGGTCATATGTGTTTTGTTCTTAATTTTTTATTTATTTATAAAGTAAACATAAATTTTATTTTTAATTTCCAATCTTCTTATTTTATACAATTGATGGATGATGAGAACTTTCATTAAATTGATAAATTAAGAGTTTTTTTAAACATAGACGTCATCTTGTGAAATTATGTGGTTTTCAGTAGTGTTCTAAAACATTCTTAATATATCTTAATATCATTGGGTGTTTTTTATTGACTAACTCAACAAGCTATGTAAGTTGATCATATCTCTGTGTTGAATTGAGTGCTTTTATATAAGTCATGCATATGACAATGATAATGTATGCAATTATCATTGCATGCTCTTAGTTTTCATTTGCTCCTTATTTGCAAAGTAAACATAGGTGTTCTTCTCTATTTATATTTTTCCATCACCTTATTATACCTGCCACAACAGGTATATTGTAATCGTTTGATTTTGACCTTCCTATTAGTTGCCTTTGACCAAAAATTTAAAAGCTGTTTTCTAAAGTTTAGCTTTGGAGTTTGCCAAAAAATATTTTAAATTTTAATAAAAATATTTGCCTTTGCTATTTTGTCAGCTTTTAATTGGCCAATCAGGGATGATGTCAGCCTTGAAGTTTGGTATCTGGTTTTCACTTGACACATGGCTACTGTGACATCAGCATTTATTATATTTTATTATTATGTTATTTATAATTCAAAGACTGAATTTGATCACGTGCCCACCTTCCAGCGAATCGTTCCGTCCATTTTCAGCCTAACAAATGCCAAACACTACCATCGTCGCCACAAAGTCTGCGAATTTCATTCCAAGGCCACCAGCGTTGTCACAGGCGGTGTCCAACAACGTTTCT
>LPNX010728134.1:26538-169065 GCA_001517045.1 Pseudotsuga menziesii
TCGGCCAATCTAATTTATGACGGAAGTATGTGACCCGAATAAGAGACGTCAGATCTCTAATATTGTAATAATGTATTATCAATCAAAATTTTAACAGTTTAAACTTAACCATTTTTGAAACATTTTAAAGAATTTTACGAAACAATTTTTTGAAACATTTTAAACAATTTTACGAAACATTTTTTTAAAAAATGAGAAAAATAAAATGGATTTTTCATTATATTTATGAATAAATGACTTAGCAACGAATAATTTGTTCATCCAATTTCATTTTTGAGTTGAAAGGTAGTTCCATCTCCGGATTGAAGTTTGTAATGTATGAGTTATGTATGTAATCTTGATTCTCATACTAATATAACAAGTAGATTAACCTTTTAATAAATGATAAACTACCTCATAAACTTTTAATAAAAAAATAAAAACCTTGTAACTAACCATTTTAAGGAACATTATATTTTAAAACCATGCAGAGAAAACATTGATGTCGTTACTCCCTCTTTAGGAAAGAAATTTAAATCATGTTATAACTCATCGGAATGGCCGTAACCTTTAATTTAAATTCGTTCTGCTCATGAACTTTCTCTAAAGTAAGTGGCTACCATGTGTATCTGTATATTTTTAGGTCAACGGTTCTTTACTTTATAATGGAATTAACAAAAGTTTAATAATGAAATTCTTATTCTAAAATATTATTTTGGGCCTACTTTCATTAATGTATACACCAACAAAAATAAAAAGTAAGGTTTACTTTTTACATGGTTTACTTTTTATCACAATAAGTAAAGACTAATTTGATCTTAATAGCTGTTTGATCTTGATACCAATACGTAATAGCTGTTTGCTCTCAACACCTTTTCAATACTGCCTGTTTCCTTGTCTTAGGCTAATTTGTCTTACTGGTTTATTTTTTATATTGTGTTCGGTAACTTGTCTTTCGCATTTGTGGTTTACATTGTGTGTTTATTATTATGTAAGATTATTTTTTATTATTTTAAAGTTATTAAATATTTTTTTTAAATGTAAATAGGTTTTTATATATAATAAGTTGTTGAATGGTTTTTATTTGATTAGGTTAAATTAATTATTATTATTATAGATTTGTTTTAATTTTGAATTAACTTAAAAACATATATAAAAAACATAAAAAATGAATGTGTAGATATTTAAAAGATATTGAGGTAATATATATTTTTAGTTTATTATATAGATGTACATATATTCTTAGTATCATATAGCTTATTGTCAATACTATGAATACATTATATATATAAAAGTTATTATTATATTTCATTTTAGAATTGGAATAATGAATGTAATTAATTTTTAATTGAATGATTATGTTTGGTTCATCCATTAATAAGCATTGAATTAAAATTTAATTACACTAAATATTCTAATTTGGCTAAGTATATTTTTACTTAAATTATTAAAAATTTAATTTAAAATCAAAAAATAAAAATAAATATTCTAATTTTATATATCAAGATATAAAACTAAAGCTTATTTATAATTTTACTTTATTTTCCATATAATACAATAAATATTTCACAAATTTATCATTAAAGTATTTTTATCCAAATTTACTTAATTTTTCATATAATATAGTAAATTTTGAACAAAACTATACTATTAAAACATTGTTATTAATGATTTAAAAAGCTTAATTGTATGTCATCATTTAACAAATATATATATAAAATATTAAAATTAAAATTCTAAATATTAGTTATTAAATTTATATAATTTAAGTACAATAAATATATTTGAAAAAATACATCTACATATTTTAAGACTTAAATGCAACATTGCAAAAAAATAAATATGATGCTTATAAAGACTTGGTGGATTATATTTTTACTGAAAATTATTTAAAAAACATTAATAACTTAAACATATTCATTTACTTGCCATTTAAGCCTTAAATGACTCTTGAGTTATGAATGGTCCACTACATTGCTTAAATTATATACATCTCAATCAATATATCACTTACTACTTTATTGTTGTGTGCATAATGCTTATAAAAAATAGTTCTCGGGACTATGAAGGGCTATGTATGCCTTAAATGACCATGAATGATGTCTGATGCTAATTTACTTTACATTGTTTCTTACATAAGTGGCAGGTACTAAGCAACTGCGTTGCTTATTCCACTTGTTTTTTTTTATGATGGGTGAGGAGAACTTACTTTGAATTGACGAAGTAAATGTTTTTTACAAATAGAGATTTTCACTTTGAGGTATTGTTGTCTTGTGTGAGTAATCATGGGATGGTTTCTCCTACAAATCTTATTCTTTAGTTCCTCATTTCCATTCCATTTCATTTCAACACGATATCAACCCAAATATTGACATGTAGCACCTTTTTTTGTATCAATAATTTGTTTGTATCCATATGCTTTGTTTTGATAATATATGTAAGAAATTGGCCTCATGCTTCTGCTTTTAAAGATAACATGGTAAGGGGTGTGTTTTAACTCTTAGTTCCTATACTATTTTTTTTTTAACTTTTTAAATTTTCTTTCAAGATTTTTTCAAAGAGGCCACAAGCCCAAACAAAGTAAGCATAAAAAAATATTGTTTGCATTAATATTTTAAAGAGAAACATCCTCAATTTCTAAATCCTTCGCTAATATTTTCTACATATATTCTCGATAAAATATAGGACCTTTATCTTGTTTCTCTACACAAGAATTTTCAATATAACTATAATAAGGTTCAATGTTCCTGTGGTATTTTTTTTGTAAGTAGAAAAAAATTATATTAAAATACAAAAAATAGTATAAATAGAGTTTTCGTGATACTTGTACAAAACTTGCCAGGGAAGAAACTAGAAGTTATTACATCTATCCAGAACTTGCCGTTAATGTGGAAAACCAAGTTTCTACTATCAAAATTTAACAGAGATGTTTCGTAAACTAACAAGCTAATGGAGAATGAAACAAACGTATAAGAGAAAATAAATATATTAGGCCTTATGAATTTTGCCATGTTTCCTCAACAATAGGGAATGGCTTGAAGCAGTCATGTTCATCCCCTGAGATAATAGGTTCAGGGTCCTGGTGCGGCTCCGCGGTGGGAGAAGGAGTTGACATTTGTTGTTGTTGGTTGTCATTCTGTATGCCCACTTCATCTTTCTACCCATTTTCCGCCATGTCGATTGAAGCTTTAGCCACGGGTCTGGTGTGCTTGATGTCCTGGATTTGATGCGTGTCCTTTGCAAGATACTACTGGTTCAGGCTAGGTGCGGCCGAGGATGTTTCCTAAGTAGTGGATCTATCATAATCACTAAAGGTTGATGGAGAGGGAGCGTGGTCACGTTCCCAGAGTAGATGCAAAAGAACATTCTTCATTCTCCAATAATGGGAGAGTTGATGTTGCAGGGGTTACGTAGAGCGGTGGTGATCCACAACTTCGACTTCCTAGTCATCCACCGCCCTGTGCACGCTGAGGGGAATATGGGAGACATATCCCACAGAGATAGAATGTCGTAATGTCTCCATGCTTATTGATCCCCTGGAGCTGCTACCTCTATGAGGAGTGGCTCTGATTCTGGTCGGCATAGTCGGTGAGTGGATTCTCTGGTTGAAGTTCATGTTTCCTTGAATTTCTCTAGGGATTGAACTCCAAATAAAGCTGGAGTGACCAAAAGAACAAAAAGAGATAGTTTGTTGCTAGAGAAAAATATGTGTAGAGCCATCGAGCAGGGTGACCAGGAGGCCAATGCTAACAATGACGACCATTAACTTTCCTTGATGCGTGGAAGAAGCCATCCAAGCCAAGGTCTATGTGAAGTGATT
The DNA here is from genome assembly GCA_001517045.1 of Pseudotsuga menziesii. Classification (NCBI taxonomy): domain Eukaryota; kingdom Viridiplantae; phylum Streptophyta; class Pinopsida; order Pinales; family Pinaceae; genus Pseudotsuga; species Pseudotsuga menziesii. The sequence continues at coordinate 30,338 of LPNX010728134.1, forward strand.
GGAAGTACTGAGGCGGGTGTTGTGCAGGATGGAATGCAAGGTGGGACGCTTTTTTGAAGGGGAGGTATGCATGGTTATAAGGGAGATGATGACAACTATGGTGGGTGGCCATTAAAACTGTGTCCCACCTCCCTCCACTTCGCAGTGTCTCGGGGCACCCACATCCGAGGTGTCCATATCCTTAGCTACGATGTTTAGACAATCTAACCAGAGATCAAGGGACGTAGTAGAGTAACTATCAATATCATAGAGATGAGATTGTGAGAGCACCCCGTCATTAGCTATTTTGTTTGCTAGACAATTGGCTTTACGCCTTACATGTTGGAAGATGATCGAAGTCGCATTATTGAGTTCGATGGTAAGAAGTTGGAGGAGGAGATACAATCTCCAACTTGGATCCAATTTGGATGCAGGAGTACTATTTTGAATTCTGGTGGCTAGGGAGATGATAATGTTCGAATATCCTTCCAGGATTAAAGGGAAGATATTCAAACATTTGGCTATCTGTATCCCTGAGATAAGAGCCATAAGATTAGATGCATTATTGTTATTGATTCCCATAAATCCATAAAATATTCTCTTCATATGACCACTCGGATCTCGAAAAACTCCACCAAACCTGGTTAGGTCAGGGTTGTTCTTGGAGGCCCCGTCAAAATTGCATTTAAAGAAACCTATCGGGGGTGGGATCCAAGTATCAGGGCTACATGAGGATAGGCGATCACAAAGAGGCATGGTATTCAAAATGGTTTGATTGCAACCATAGCCTTTCAGAATGGTGGCTTCAACAGGGTCAAAAGTAAGATCGTCCTTCGTACAAGGATGGAGTGAGAGGGTTTCTAGAAGATGTTGTTGGAAGGCGTTCCAGATCAAATTAGGTGGGCGGGAGTGGGTATTGAAAATGTGGTAATTTCTTTCTCTCCATATTTCCTAGAGAAGAAAGACAGGTATGAGCTGCCAGAGTAGGTTGAGAAGGGGTTTTTGAAAAAAGTGAGTAGTACTGTTGCCCAGAGTGTTGACGATATTTCCATGGATTCTCTACGATCCGCGACACAAAATTGATACTTTGTACCAGAGTAAGTTGGCCAAAGGACAAAGATAAAAAAGATGATCTATAGTTTCCTCCTCTTTGTAGCACATGACATATTAAGATGGTCCTTTAAAACATCTTTTCATAATATTGTCCCACGCCAGGGTTCTTTTATGTCTTAAGAGAGAGAGGAAGGTGTGGATATTCGTCCAAATTTTGAGGCTCCAGATTTTGTTCCAATTGGGGTCCTGAGGATTATCGCCATTGTGAATTAAGAGGTGATAGGCTTCCTTCATGGTGAAAGAGCCTTTGGGTTCATGCCCCCATCTGAGGATGTCAATACCAATAGCATACTTTATTTTGTGATTCTTTAGTTCCTCCATGATCAGGTGAAAGTTGTCCATAGGAATTTGCATCACCCATCTGTACAGATATTTCCAAGTGTAGAAGTTAGAGGAGGGGTTGGAGAGCCAGAAATTAGAAATAGGTGTATGATTATTGTTTTGAAAGACCAGATACATCTTTTGATTCTAAAAAATGCTGGAAATACTAGGAATTTGTTTCTAGAAGTTGGTCCAAAAGTGCACAGTGGATCCGTCCTTTAATTCCCGAAAACTATGTTTCTGGATTATGTATTTCTAATGGTTGGAAGAATTTTAAATTAGAGAGCCCTTAGGATTGAGGGAGTACCTTATAAGTTCCTGTGTGTCCCATCCTTCAACATACTAAAGATTCCGTATTTGAGCCCATGGTTTGGAGTTGCAAGAGACCCAATTCCACCAAAGCTCAGCACTTATAATTTTATTGTTGATCCCAGGACCCCTGAGCCCGAGACCTCCAACGGACTTAGGAAGGAAAACCTTGTCCAATTTTACCAAGGCCCATTTAGGATGGTTTTTGTCCCCTCCCCAGAGAAAGTTGTGCTGAAGGGTTCAGATATATTTTAAAACCATTGGGGAGAAACAACAACAAAGAAGAGATATAATGACATGGATTGGAGAACAACTTTGACCAAGTTGAGCCTTCCATCAAGATTAATAAAGAAGTAGGTCCAAGATGAAAGTTTGCTGACTATTTTGTCTGGAAGATCTCCCCAGGAGGGGTACTTAAGGGCATAAGAGATTAGAGGAGCCCCAAGAAACTTAGAGGGTAAAGTGGAGATGGAAAACCGAAAATTCTTGAAATATTTCTTTGATTGATGACAGTCATATTGAAGAAGTAGATATGGGATTTATCCTTGATGGTGGTTCCCAAGGCTTTGGAAAATATTTCAAGGGTTTCATGAATAGACTAGGCTTCTTGAAGAGAGGGGTTCCCCATGAGGATATTGACGTCAACAAGTTGTTGGTGAGATATTGGAGGGTTGTCATGAATATATAGGCCTTTTAAGGTACCCCTAGAAATATTTTGCTTTAACATTCTACCGAGACCTTCTTCCATGAGAATGAAAAGGAAGGGGGAAAGAGGACCCCCTTGTCTAATTCATTTGGAGGAGGTGAACGGGGTGGAGGGGGTGTCATTGATCATAATGGAGAAGAGGGGGGTGGAAATGAGAGAAAGAACACATCTAGTCCAAGAGTGATAGAAGCCAAAAGCAAGAAGGATTTGTTTTATGTACTTCCAGTTTAATTTGTCAAAGGCCTTTGAGAGGTCAAGTTTGAGGAGCATACTAGAAATTTTGAGAGTTTTAAGAGAATGAGTTACTTCATGGGCAAGGATGATCCCATCTAGAATTTGTCTTCCTTTAATGTAACTGGTTTTCTCAGGGGATATGAGAAGTGGGAGTAAGGGTTTAATGTGATTGGTGATAGGCTTGGAAATAAGTTTGTAGATGAAATTGCAAAGAGAAATGGGGTGTAACTTCCCTATCGTGGTGGCATTTTATTCTTTGGAAATTAAGGTAATAAAGGTAGCATTGAGGGCAGGTAAGACCCAATTATTTTGACGTGATTCTTACACAAGGTCACAGATCTCCATTTTTAGGAAGCACCAACAAAAGTTAAAGAAATTTACTGTAAAGCTATCCGGGCTGGGAGCTTTATCCTTTTGCATTTGAGTGATTGCATCTTCTACTTCCTTTTTATCGATGGGTTGCATTAGTACTTTGTTGTAATCCTCTCTGATCGGAGAGGGAATCATCTCAAGGACTTTGGAAATTGCCTCTGATATGTGGTTATTCACCTCAGAGAGGATATTTTTATAGAAGGTGGCGAGTTCCTTCTCCATATCTTCTTTGGCTTTGATCTGCTCTCATGTCTTTGACTTAAGCCCGACTATCATGTTGTGCATTCGATGTTGGATGGCAGATCTATGGAATAATGCAGTATTTATTTCACCCTCTTTCATCCAAAATACTCTGGAATTTTGTTTCTTGACAATTTCCTCATGCTTGCATTTCTCCTCAAGGTGGGCAGAGAGTAAGAATTCAGGGCGGCTCTTGTCCTTCATCTTTCCTTCATTGATACAGTTATGCCGCACTTACTCCAATTATTTTTCCAGATGGGATTTAGTATGAAAGATGTTTCCAAAGGTGTCCTTGTTAGATTTCTTCAGATGGGCCTTGAGAAGTTTGAGTTTTTGTTGAAAGATATACATTTTAGATCTTCTAACGACATGCAAGCCAGACCACCAAATTTGAAACATGTTTAAAAAATTAGGATGAGTGAGCCATAATTTTTCAAACGTGAAAGGACATTTTGATGAAGTGCCATTGTGGTGACAAACGAGACAAATGGGCCAATGGTCAGACCCATCCAATGGTAGAATAATGGCTTCGAGCGATCCTGCTCAAGTTACAATGTTATCAGAGACCAAAACCCTATCCATCTTGGGGGCAGATTTCTTTAGGGACCCCCTCCTATTATTCCAATTGAAAATACCATTGGAGGTTTTGATATCCATCAGGTTGCGATTCTCCATTAAATATTTAAGTCTCAGGTCCTCTTGCGAGAGGATGCGTCGACCTCCTTTTTTCTCCCTTAGAGAGGTGACCATATTGAAGTCACCTCCTATGATCCAAGAATGGAAGGTGTTGATTTGTAGAATCCTTTGTAGATAGTCCAACATGCCAGATTTTAACTCCAATGTTTGAGTGTTAGGATTATTAATCCTTCCTTGTTCATACTTTCTATTAGATTAATTAGCCTAACTTAGGAACCTTAATTAATTACTTGGGTCCACTAGTATCATTGGGTCCACTTGGCCTAATGGGGACACATGTACCAGTCACCGGAGTGCGGGGAACACTGCTAGAGATTAAATACCACTTACTACATGTGCATGCATCAGTTTGGGCACCTCCTAGACCAATCCATACATTTTAGGAGCCACTAGGAGTCCCGGCACAAACCTAATTTAGTTAGTTGGAGTTAGTACTAGTTAGTCTCAGTTAGCCCTCAGTTAGTTCACAAACAGTTAGCTAGCACATGTCTTGCATGGATAATGCATGGATGCATGTGGAGTAGGCTCCTTTTCCCACCTACCACACTCAGTTACACTGAATTAACTAGTTTTTACTATTTGTTGAGTTGGTTGGACATCTGGGAGTTGATTTTGGACTCTAATATTGATTGAGAGACCATGAGTTAGAGATTCAGTTAGATACAGTCATATCCACTTGGTAGATTTGAATGGCTTCCTAATGCATTTGAATTCTTTCTATGTAAACTATTGTAACACTGGATATTATTATTGTGAATGATACTGTAAATTCTTGAGCAATACTTGTCGGTTTCCTGTGTGGTTTGTTTTGTTCAGTTTGTATCTTCATTCTCCATTCTTTTGTTGAAAACATTATTAGAACTATCTGCTTGAAAATATAAATGGCTTTCAAATTATAATATGGTATTAGAGCCTTCTTAGGAAGGTTTCATGCTTGTTTCTCTCCATCGAACATCAGAAGCAACTGGGTTTCCACAGAAGTCCCCTATGAAAATTTGCTATCTCTAGATTTATTCAGAGAAGCAGAGAGGGCACGACAGAACCTAAAATCATGTTCATGTCGGGAGGAAAAGCATGATTCTAATAGTTCATATGTTTTAGTGTGTTATTGTAGTGAAATTGACAGGTGCTATGTAGCTTGTGAGAAGTATTTGCAGTCTTCCAGCCGGAGCAATAATGAGTTCTCAATCTCCTAAACCACAGATCCTCACAACTTCCAATTATCTTGATTGGAGGATTGATATGCAGCTGGCCTTGTGCAAGCATGGCTACCAGAGGATCATACATGGATGGGAGGCCGAGCCTCATCAGCTGGTAGAGCGGAATAAGTTCCTAAACCGTTGTGATGAATCATTCGGGTAGTTATGTACTTATATTTCGACAGATATCCTCTTCCATATAGAAGGATTGGGAACTCATAGAGAAGCCCAGGAGAATATTGATAGCTTTTTTAACAAACAAGATGAGCTTCAGGGACACATTTTGGAGAATGATTTGGTATCTTTACATCCTAGTAGTTTCGATACTATTGAGCAATTATTCACCAAATTCAAGTCTCTAGTACTCCAGTGCAGATAGTGTGGAATAGAGCGGAAGGATGAGCAGAATGTCCTCTCCATACTCAGCAAACTAGGCCCTGAGTATTCTGTATTTGTTTCCATATTTCATTCCAAGAGGGAAAGCTTTCCTAATTGGAAGGTTCCTTCATTAGATTCTTTTTCCGAGTCCTTAATCAAACAGCAAGACAAATTGATGAGAATGGGAGTCTTGAAGACATCCAAAGATCAATCTCTTCTAGTTTTTGACTCTTCCAAAGTGAAATCAAAGGGGGAATCAAAGAAGAAGGAGCCAAAGGCAGCTGATTCAAATCCTAAACAAAATCAAGAAGCTTCTGAAAGGGCCTCTGGCTCTAAGAATAAGAAATTTGAGAAGATACTATGTCCCTACTGTGAAAAAAGGTACCATATTGAAGAACATTGTATGAGGAAGCAACTTGATGAGATGAATGCCCTTCTCAAGCAACATAGCATTGCTTCCCCATAGAGAACAAAGAATTCAGATAATGGACATGAAAGATGTCATGCTTTGAAAGCAGGACTACCTCGATCTAAATCCTATTTGATTGATTTCGGAGCCTCCAATCACATGGTGGCTGTTAGCACTGGAAATTAGCCAAAGGTTGTGAAGGATCATTCCTAGGTAATAGCAGAACCACTTTTGAAGAGAGGACTGGATTTCTGCTCTTTCGAGAGGGATCTCTCACCAAATATTAACACTGCCATATATGTACAAGTGAAAATATAATTTGTTTGTAAGATTGGTTGAAACAAAACATAGGACCATTGGGCGATGGAGTAAAGATGTGCAGTGGAGATAACAGAACTTATGCAGGTGATTTTAACACAGAGGCATGATAACTATTCGGTCACAGTCAAACTATAATTTTCTGGTAGAAAAATAAGAACAAGAGAAAACCATTAACACAGAGCATTAAATAATGAATTCTGTATTAACTTTAGAATAAAGCTTCAATGGATATCTGAAACAACAGATGGAGCATAGTATGTATGAATTCCAAACTATTATACACTTATTTCAGACATGAACGAAAACATAATGGGGGATATAAACTAGAAAACGTTCACATGAGAAAGAAAGTAACATACTGTAACATTAAAAAACACATGAATCCCTGTGAAAATACTAACTTCAGCTCTGCAACTTTATTAGAAATCTCTTGAAAGCATACACCGCAAAAATTACATTGGTTCCAACCCTTTCTCCCTCTACCGGGAGTACATTTATACTATCTCAGACCTGAGGCTAATCCCCGAAACAAGGCATGGAAATTGTTTTCAGTCACAATCATACACTGACAGTTTAGTGTGAAGTACTATTGCCACGATTTACAAATATTAAACAAACATTATGGAGCTGTTGCACATGGTAGTTGAACTGACAACGTAGAGATTTCTTCATTCAGGTAACTTGGTATGAAAATGACGTTTATATTTCTTGCTGGAGGTCTGTTGCTGACTCAGACTGTTGCTGACGTGTCTTTCTGCCTCCTTTGACCTGCCTGCCTTCCTCAAATCGCGATGCTAAAAGGTTGACAAGAAAACCCGCGCTCTAGTGCTCAGCCATTTTCCCAGCTCCCCTTTCGTCAGGTAACACTATTATAGGAGGGGACTGGAAAAAGGGTGGCCATGCATTTGATGACGATAAGCCTTTGGAGTGGCTTATCATTCTTGTACTTCTCTCTACCTCCTATGAGGAGGGTTCTCTTGTGGGCCACACATCTGGGTGTGTGTTTGGTCCGCTCATCGCCCCTGGTAAAGTTGGTAAGTGGAAATTGTAGGGGCAGTCATGAAGGCTTCAGACCTATACTGTCCCAGTCCGAGCATTTTCTCCAACAGAGCAACCACCATTACGTGCTGGGAATTTGGAGGCCATGACTGCAGCTGGAGGTGCCAGAGGGACATCCTTGGGATTTAAAAAACCCACGCACATCGCAGCTGAATGTATGGATGTTTGGAAGCAGGTGAATCTCTCTAAGTGCTTAACATCTGTTCCCCGATGGTTGGAAATTTACTGGTACAGATAACCAGGACAACGAAGGAACATACTTTTATGTTCGCCAACCATCAGTACCCCCTGACAAACTAGCTTCTCGAATCACATAGCCATTGATGTCTGCAAGAAAACTCAAAACTTCACGTAATTCATCCTTTCTGGTCTTTCTCTTAGTGTTTACCCATTTCCATGCTTCAACAGCTCCGAAGGGTGGCGTTATATAAGGCGAGCTGGATCGAATTGGAGATAGCTCACCAGCATGGCAGTACACTTGAACACTAGTCATTATAACAATAGAATGTGTGACACATGGGCGAGTATCTTCCCATATTGCATAAAATCCATTCAAGCCGTCTCCTCTGATGTTCATTTATCTTATCGGCCATGGATAAGAATTTAAGCATTTTCCCACATGGCTATCCCATTGGTTCAAGGCATCTGGATCTGACCTTTCTTTCCTTTTTGCTTATAGTGATAGTGGTGTCTGAGCAGATTCAGCTTGTTGTGTCTCTTTGCTACATGTATAGGCCAAATTCGTCACTTCAAAAATCTGAACCTCATGATTCCCCGCTGTTTTTCTACGCAAGCCACTTGCCGTATCTCTGGACTCGGAAAGGCTGGTGACATTGGACATGATCTTCACCCCAGGCACATCACAAATGGTTTCGAGGGGCATGATTATTGGTCAAATCATTCGTGAGGATACCCTCTCTGAACCAGGTTTACTAGGAGATTCTTCCCATGCTGGCGTTTCTCATGCAGTTAGGCAGTCTGCCGATCTCGAGGCTCAGAACAACGAATCCTATGGCTCCACATATCTCTCTTTTACATTCCCTTATGACCTTTGATCATCGAGCTTCTTCTACTATATGCACTGTAAATCAACTTCTTCTGCAGATTTGAGCCTTCTATGTGCGGGATTTAAATATCGGGACCCAAGGTTAACATCCACACAATTTTCCTCAGCAGAAATAATACAGATCCATGATCTTCAACCTGCATTCATCTGGATTGCCCGATCGTGGGCACATTAACATTTCACCAATATTCCCTCGTCCAATCGAGCATGCACTTTCAAGTCGTGGAATCCCTCACGTTTGTCGATCAATCCCAACCCTTCGTCGTAACCGTTGATCTTTGCAGCCAGTACCACTTTTCGCGATTTGAAGTCGTGACTTTATCCGTGCTAGTTCGGATCATGAAATTATCTATGACCATGGATCTGGACCTACTCTTATGTCTACTGTTAGATATCTCCGTCCTTTAATCCATTTCACGATTCGAAAAAATTCCTTCTTCCGCGCATGTTTTCCTAGTGGAATCGCCTCAGGCCATCAATCGGGCTTTGTCTTGATCTCGGACTTTTATTGCTTATCCCCTTTAACAAGCCTTGTAAATACCAAGTTTAAATATTTCCTCGCATCTTTGGCCTATAGAAACACGCTCCACCGTTGATCTTCTCCGTTGTGAATCTGGATCGTTGATCCACGATGCCCCTTTATCTCATTTTCGTTGCTTCATGTCTCGACCATTGGAGGGATATACCACCATAGATCGAGATACCCTCTCCATATAATGGTCTTAGATGATGGAACCTGTCAATTTGATAACCTGAGAGGTGTTTGTATAATTATTTACTGAACAATATCCTTTTCGAATCCTTCCAAGCCCATAACTCGAAAATTGAAACATAGTGCTAATAGTTGGCTCCACGAGGGATGCTATCCTCCCAGTGAGGTAGAAAAGAACCCCGTAGACCACGTTCCAAATCCATTGGGATGCCTCCAAATTTCCTTAAACTCTCAACAGGATCTAAGTCGAACCATAATCCAAACCACTATTGTAACACATTCACATCGACCTGCAAACTATGCCTCCTAATCATACTTTGAAACTGAAAACATCTACGGCTGCAAACCTGCACTTACAACTGAAAATGAAAACAAACTGAATAGCAGTGAAGGAAATTCTCGATATACCTCGAGCTTATTTGTACCTACCTACTCTACCTAACTGAGTATACATGCCTAATCAAGTGAAATATGACTTCCAATGAAGCCAATCAAGCAACTTATCCAATAATTTTGTTTATTTTTCATGCTTGATTAAAAACAGAGAAGAGATGCATAGTGGAAAAAGGGTTATAACAGATAAATTGATCCTTACAGTATAGATATAACCATTCATTACCCTTACCCATCCTCTCCATGTATTCTGCTATGGGGTCATAGAAAGCACGACAACTTCCAACATATTTTGTCCTCTGTTTACCATGGGAAAGCTGTCCAAAACGCCACTCCTCTGGCAAGCTGTCAGACTTATATTCGAAAGATATTTGAAAGGGGTTCCCATGAATGTTTTCACATGAAATATATACCTCTTCCTTCAAAATTTATGAAGCTAATACTTTACCTTCCTTATATGCTTCAGCAGAAATATTATTCCCTTCTCCAATAGAATTAAGTAAGCACAATCCTTCTTTATGGGGTGATATTTCTAAATGTGAAAGGTCAAAAGAGGCATTTGTTTGAGAACCCTTACTTCCTTCTTCATGACCCAATGCCTCATTAGGAACTCCTGGTGTCTCTATAAGTTGAGAGGGACTACATGACTATTCATCCTTATCATCTTCTGTTCCAAACAAGTCTATGAAATGTACCATATCCTCCAACTTCCACTTCTACTTACAGGCCTTAAGTCCGCGTCTTATTAGTTCAAATGAAGAATAATGCAAAGGCAGACTATCGCCTTCAACACACTTATTATATTTTCCTATCTCAGCCTTTTGACCTTGGATTGCAACTTGATTTTCTCCACTAGCAGACCTTGGTTCTATAGCTGGCTCTTTTGGTATAACCTCTAGCTATTCCTCCTCATACTCATCGTACATGGGTATACCAAAATCCCTTTTAAAATCATCATAAACAAACTCGGTGCTAAGTAGATTACAACCTTCAGAAAACAAAACGGTAGAACCATATGCTTCTATATTAGGCTGATCATTTTCCTGTTTAGTGAGGGAAAGATTTAGCTGAACAGGGACTATCCCCTTTTGCTTATGTGGCCCAACCAATTTTGATGTATCTTTTACTTCACCACCACCGTCTTGACCTGGCATTTTTTTGGACATCTTAAGGTTTTCTTCAACTTCTAAACAATCAACAAACATATGCTGCAGAGTGGTTGATTTTCTTTCCAAAAGAAGTAATGACAGTTCAGGAGGAAAGGTAGCTGCATAATAGATTTTAGCATCATTTTCAAGAGGTTGGACTTCCTGTGGCATGTTATAATAAAAGCTTGCAAATATTCTGTTAAAACTAGACATGGCTTCACCCTCCTGCCTCTTCAGGGATACAACTCTGAAAGTATTTGGTTTAGTGGCCTTCTCCTACCCCAAAATTTCAAAAAGGAGCAAGAAAACTCTTCCCAGGTATTGATGGATTTAGGCTGTAGGTGTTTAAACCATTATTTAACATATCCTTGCAAGGACTAGGAAAAATCCCTCATGCAAACATCATCATGTTCTATTTCAAAAAGGTAAAAGAAATGTTCAAAATCTTGTAAATGTTTCTCAACAGTAAGGTCTTTGGATTCTCCATCAAATTTGAGGAGGTACTTGAAATGCTTCGCAGGAAAATCATGGGGAATAGGAGGCAAATGGAGTGGCTTGTATCGGTCTGGAATACTGGGTGAGATCAGGTTAGGTGAAATAGATATGTTACCAACCATGGTTTCATGAGGTTCACAGGAGTGACATTTAATGTCATGATCTTCGGATGAAAGATCTTGGTCAGAATCAAATGTACAAGACGATGCAATGCTTTCAATCCATAAAGAAGGACATATAGAAATAAATTCATAGTTCTGTTTCGAGTGAAATGAACCACAGAAGACTATTTTGATAAGTTTAGGAAAATATAGGAACAAACATACAAGGAAAGACAAGTCTTCTTGGTAGAAACAGAAACTTGAGTATCTTATCTTTTCGCCATGCATTTTTAGGCTTCACAACGAGTTCATTTTCCTAGCAGATTTTGCCAGTTCCTTTTGAAATTTTGATTTCTAGGTCATACCACCAGTAGAGTCGCTGAAGTGTAGATCTTTTCAAAGTGGAGTCACCAAGTCAAAGTGTACAACCTTCTTGACTTCTGATTGTTTTTCACCATCAACAACCAAATCTGAAATTTTGTCATTCATACCCAAGGATGATCTTCAATCTTGTCCCCAGTAACGACGCCAATTTTTTAGCACTGGAAATTAACCAAAGGTTGTGATGGCTCGTTCCCATGTAACAACATAACCACTTTTGAAGAGAGAACTGGCTTTATTCTCTTCTGAGAGGGATCTCTCACCAAATATTAACAGTGTCAGATATGTACAAGCGAAAATATAATTTGTTTGTAAGATTGGTTGGAACAGAACATAGGACTATTGGGCGATGGAGTCAAGATGTGCAGTGGAGATAATAGAACTTACGAAGGTGATTTTAACACAGAGGAAATATATCTATTTGGTCACAATCAAATTATAATTGTCTAGTGGAAAAAGAAGAACACGAACAAACCATTAACATAGAGCATTAAAGAATGAATTCTGTATTAACTTTAGAAGAAAGATTTAGTGGATATCTGAAACAACAGACGGAGCATAGTAGGTATGAATTCCAAACTATTACACACTTATTTCAGACATGAAAGAAAACATAATGGGGGCGATAAACTAGAAAACGTTCACATGAGAAAGAAAGTAATAGACTGTAACATGAAACAACACATGAATCCCTATGAAAACACCAAATTCGACTCTACAACTTTATTAGAGATCTCTTGAAAGCATACACTGCAAAAATTACATTGGTTCCAACCCTTTCTCCCTCTACCGAGAGTATATTTATACTATCTCAGACCTGAGGCTAATCCCCGAAACAAGGCCTCGAAACTGTTTTCAGTCACAATCAGACACTAATAGTTTAGTGTGTGTTACTATTGACACGATTTACAAATATTAAATAGAAATTATGGAGTTGTTGTGCATGGTAGTTGAACTGACAGCGTAGAGATTTCTTCATTCAGGTAACTTGGTATGAAAATGAACATTTATATTTCTTACTGGAGGTATATTGTTGACTCAGGCTACTGCTAACGTGTCTTTCTGCCTCCTTTGACTTGCCTTCCTTCCTCAAACCACAATGCTCAAAGGTTGATAGGAAAAACTGCGCTCCGGTGCTCAGCCATTTTCCCAGCTCCCCTTTCGTTGGATAACATTGTTATAGGAGGGTACTGGAAAAAGGGTGGCCATGCATTTGATGATGATTAGCCTCCAAAGTGGATTATCATTCATGTACTTCTCTCTACCTCCTATGAGGAGGGTTCTCTTGCGGGCCACACAGCTGGGTGTGTGTTTGGTCCCCTCATCGCCCTTGGTAAAGTTGGTAAGTGGAAATTGCAGGGGCAGTGATGAAGGCTTCGGACCTATACTGTCCCAGTTTGAGTGTTTTCTCCAACAGAGCAACCACTATTATGTGTTGGGACTTTGGAGGCCATGACTACAACTAGAGTTTCTGGAGGGATGTCCCTAGTATGTAAAAACCCATGCATAGCGTAGCGAAAGGTATGGATGTCTGGAAGTAGGTGAATCTCTCTAAGTGCTTAACATATGTGCCCCGATGGTTGGTGATTCCCTGGTATAAATAACCAAGACGACAAAGGAACACAATTTTATGTTCACCAATCATCAGTATGCCTTGACAAACTAGCATCTCGAACCACACAGCCATTGTTGTCTGCAAGAAAACTCAAAACTTCACGTAATTCAACCTTTCTGGTCTTTCTCTTAGTGTTTACCCATTTCCATGCTTCAACAGCTCTGAAGTGTGGCGTTATATAGGGCGAGCCGGATCCACTTGGAGATAGCTCACCAGCATGGTAGTACACTTGAACATTGGCCATTATAACAATAGCATGTGTGACACATGGGCGAGGATCTTCCCATCTTGCAGAAAATCCATTCAAGTCGTCTCCTCTGATGTTCAATTATCTTATCGGCCATGGATAAGACTTTAAGCATTTTCTCGCATGGCTATCCAGCTGGTTCAAGGAATTTGGATCTGACCTTTCTTACCCTTTCACTTACAGTGATGGTGGTGTCTGAGTGGATTCAAATCATTGCATCTCTTTGCTTCATGTATAGGTTAGATTTGTAACTTCAAAAATCTGAACTTCATGATTCCTTGCTGTTTTTCTACGCAAGCCACGTGCTAGATATCTGGAGCTGGGAAGGCTAGTGACATTGGACATGATCTTCACCATAGGCATATCACAAATGGCATCGAGGGGCATGATTATTGGTCAGATCATACATGAGGATACCCTCTCTGATCCAGGTTTACCAAAAGATTCTGCCCATGCTGGCATTTCTCATGCAGTCAGGCAGTCCATCGATCTCAAGGATCAGAACAACGAATCCTCTGGCTCCACATAGCTCTCTTTCGCAGTCCCTTACGACCTTTGACCATCGATATTTTGTTGCTAAATGCATTGTAAATCAAGTACTTCTTCTGCAGATCTGAGCCTTCTATATGTGGGATTTCAATATCGGGACCCAAGGTTAACATCCACACAATTTTCCTCAGCAGAACTAATACAGATCCACGATCTGCAACCTGTCTTCATCTGGATCGCCCAATCATGGGTACATTAACATTTCTCCAATATTCCCTCGTCCAATCGAGCGTGCACTTTCAAGTGGCGGAATCCCCCACGTCTGTTGATCAATCCTGACCCTTCGTCGTGACTGTTGATCTTTGTAGCCAGTACTAATTTTTGCGATTTGAAATCGTGACTTTATCCATGCTAGTTCGGATCATGAAATTATCTACGACCGTGGATCTGCACCTACTCTTGTCTCCACCGTCAGATATCTACGTCCTTTAATCCATTTCATGATTCGAAAAAATTCCTTCTTCCGTGCATTTTTTCCCAGTGGAATTGCCTCAGGCCGTCAATCGGGCATCGTCTTGATATCGGCCTTTCATCGCTTATCCCCTTTAAAAGTCCTTAATAATGCCCATTTTAAATCTTTCCTCTCATCTTTGGCTTGCAGAAACACGCTCCACCATTGATCTTCTCCATTGTGAATCTGGATTGTTGATCCACGACGCCCCTTTATCTCATTTTCGTTGTTGCATGTCTCGACCATTGGAGGGATCTACCACCATAGATCGAGATCCCCTCTCCATCTAATGGTATTATCCGATGGAACTTGTCGATTTGATAACTTGATAGACGTTTGTATAATTATTTACTGAACAAGATCCTTTTCGAATCCTTCCAAGCCCATAACTCAAAAATTTAAACATGCTACTAACAGTTGGCTCCACGAGGGATGCTATCCTCTCAGTGAGGTAGCAAAGAACCCCGTAGATGACATGCCAAATCCATTGGGCTGCTTCCATATTTTCTTAAAATTTCAACATGATCTGATTCAAACCATAAGCTAAACCACTATTGTACACATTCACATCGACCTGCAAACTTTGCCTCCTAATCATACTCTGAAACTAAAAACAACTGCGGCTGCAAACCTGCAATTACAACTGAAAATGAAAACAAACTGAATAGCAGTGAAGGAAATGCTTGATAAACCTCGAGATTATTTGTACCTACCTACTCTACCTAACCGAGTATACATGCCTAATCAAATGAAATCTGATTTCCAATGAAGCCAATCAAGTAACTTATCCAATAATTTTGTTTCCTTTTCATGCTTGATTAAAAACAGAGATGAGAGGCATAGTGGAAAAAGGTTATAACAGATAAATTGATCCTTACAATAGAGATATAAATAGTCATTACCCTTACCCATCCTCTCCATGTATTCTTCTATGGGGTCATAAAAAGCATGACAACTTCCAGCATATTCTGTCCTCTATTTACCATGGGAAAGCTATCCAAAATGCCACTCCTCCAGCAAGCCGTCAGACTGATATTCGAAATATCTTTGAAAGGGATTCCCATGATTGTTTTCACATGAAATATCTACCTCTTTCTTCAAATTTTCTGAAGCTAAGACTTTACCTTCCTTATATGCTTCAGCAGAAATATTATTCCCTTCTCTAATAGAATCAAGCAAGCACAATTATGGGGTGATATTTCTGAATGTGAAAGGTCAAAAGAGACATTTGTTTGAGAACCCTTACTTCCTTCTTTGTGACCCAATGCCTCATCACGAACTCCTGATGTCTCTATAAGCTGAGAGGGACTACATGACTATTCATCCTTATCATCTTCTATTCCAAACAAGTCTATGAAATGTACCATATCCTCCAACTTCTGCTTCTGCTTGGAGGCCTTAAGTCTGTGTCTTATTAGTTCAAATGAAGAATAAAACAAAGGCAGACTATCACCTTCGGCACACTTATTATATTTTCCTATTTCATCCCTTTGACCTTGGATTGCATCTTGATTTTCTCCACTAGTATACCTTGGTTCTATAGCTGGCTCTTTTGGTATAACCTCCACGTATTCCTCCTCATACTCATCGTACATGGGTATACCAAAATCCCTTTTAAAATCATCATAAACAAACTCGGTGCTAAGCAGATTGCAACCTTCAGAAAACAAAACGGTAGAACCATTTGCTTCTATATTAGGCTGACCATTTTCCTATTTAGTAAGGGAAAGGTTTAGCTGAAGAGGGGCTATCCCCTTTTGTTTATGTGGCCCAAGCAATTTTAATGTATCTTTTACTTTACCACCACCGTCTTGACCTGACATTTTTTTGGACATTTGAAGGTTTTCTTCAACTTCTAAACAATCAGCAAACATATGTTGCAGAGTGGTTGATTTTTTTCCCAAAACAAGTAATGACAGTTCATAAGGAAATGTAGCTGCACAATAGATTTTAGCATCGTTTTAAAGACGTTGGACTTCCTTTGGCATGTTATAATAAAATCTTGCAAATATTCTGTTAAAACTAGACATGGCTTCACCCTCCTGCCTCTTTAGGGAATACAACTTTGAAAGTATTTGGTGTAGTAGCCTTCTCCTACCCCAAAATTTCAAAAAGGAGCAAGAAAACCCTTCCTAGGTACTGATGGATTTAGGCTGCAAGTTTTTAAGCCATTCTTTAACATCTCCTTGCAAGGACTGGGAAAAATCCCTCATGCAAACATCATGGAGTAAGGTCTTTGGATTCTCCATCAAATTTGAGGAGGTACTTGTAATGCTTCACAGGTAAATCATGGAGAATAGGAGGCAAGTGGAGTGGCTTTTATCGGTCTGGAATACTAGGAAAGATCAGGTTAGGTGAAATAGATATGTTACCAACCATGGTTTCATGAGGTTCACAAGGGTGACCTTTAATCTTATGAGCTTCAGATGAAAGATCTCGGTTAGAATCTAATGTACAAGACGATGCAATGATTTCAATCCGTAAAGAAGGATATACATAAATAAATTCATAGTTCTTTTTCGAGTGAAATGAACCATGGAAGTTTGTTTTGATAAGTTTAGGAAAATATAGGAACAAGCTTACAAGGCAAGACAAGGCATCTTGGAAGAAATAGAAACTTGAGTATTTTATCTTTTTGCCATGCATTTTCAGGCTTCACAACGAGTTCATTTTCCCAGCAGAGTTTGCCAGTTCCTTTTGAAAATTTTATTTCTGGGTCATACCACCAGCAGAGTCACTGAAGTCTAGATATTTTGAGAGTGGAGTCACCAAGTGAAAGTGTACAACCTTCTTGATGTCTGATTGCTGTTCACCATTAACAACCAAATTTTAAATTATGTCATTCATACCCACGGATGATCTTCAATATTGTCCCCGCAACGATGCCAATTTTTTAGCACTAGCAATTAACCAAATGCTGTGAAGGCTCGTTCCCATGTAACAATAGAACCACTTTTGAAGAGAGAACTGGCTTTGTGCTCTTCTGAGAGGGATCTCTCACCAAATATTAACAATGCTAGATATGTACAAGTGAAAATATAAATTGTTTGTAAGATTGGTTGGAACAGAACATAGGACCATTGGGCGATGGAGTCAAGATGTGCAATGGAAAGATACCTATTTGGTCACAATCAAATTATAATTGTCTCTTGGAAAAAGAAGAACAAGAGCAAACCATTAACACAGAGCATTAAAGAATGAATTCTGTATTAACATTAGAAGAAAGCTTTAGTGGATATCTGAAACAACAGATGGAGCATAGTATGTATGAATTCCAAACTGTTATACACTTATTTCAAACATGAAAGAAAACATAATGGGTGAGATAAACTAGAAAAAATTCACATGAGAAATAAAGTAACAGAATGTAACATGAAACAACACATGAATCCCCGTGAAAACACCAAATTCGGCTCCACAACTTTATTAGAAATCTCTTGAAAGCATACACCGCAAAAATTACATTTGTTCTAACCCTTTCTCCCTCTATCAAGAGTACATTTATACTATCTCAGATCTGAGGCTATTCCCTGAAACAAGGACTGGAAACTGTTTTCAGTCACAATTAGACACTAACAGTTTAGTGTGTGTTACTATTGCCACGATTTAGAAATATTAAACAAACATTATGGAGCTATTGTGCATGGTGGTTGAACTGACAGCGCAGCGATTTCTTCATTCATGTAACTTGGTATGAAAACGAATATTTATATTGCTTGTTGGAGGTCTGTTGCTGACTCAGACTGCTGCTGATGTGTCTTTTTGCCTCCTTTGACCTGCCTTCCTTCCTCAAACTACGGTGCTCAAAGGTTGACAAGAAAAAATGCGCTCTGGTGCTCAACCATTTTCCCAGCTTCCCTTTCGTCGGGTAACACTGTTATAGGAGGGGACTAGAAAAAGGGTGGCCATGCATTTGACGATGATAAGCCTCCGAAGTGGCTTATCATTCTTGTACTGCTCTCTACCTCCTATGAGGAGGGTTCTCTTGTGGGCCATGTAGTTGGGTGTGTGTTTGGTCCCCTCATCATCGCTGGTAAAGTTGGTAAGTGGAAATTGTAGGGGAGGTGATGAAGGATTCAGACCTATATTGTCCCAATCCGAGCGTTTTCTCCAACAGAGCAGCCACTATTATGTGCTGGGACTTTGAAGGTCATGACTGCAACTAGAGGTTCTAGAGGGACATCCCTGGGATGTAAAAACCCATGCACAACGTAGCCGAAGATATGGCTGTCTGGAAGTAGGTGAATGTCTCTAAGTGCTTAACATCTGTGCCCTGATGGTTGGTGATTTCCTGGTATAAATAACCAGGAGGACAAAGGAACATAAGTTTATGTTCACCAACCATTAGTACCCATTGACAAACTAGCTTCACGAACCACACAGCCATTGTTGTCTCCAAAAAAACTCAAAAATTCACGTAATTCAACATTTCTAGTCTTTCTCTTAGTGTTTACCCATTTCCATGCTTCAACAGCTCTGCAGGGTGGCATTATATAGGGCTATCCGGATCAATAGGGCAAGCCGGAGATAGCTCACCAGCATGGTAGTACACTTGAACACTGGTCATTATAACAATAGCATGTGTGACACATGGGCGAGGATCTTCCCATCTTGCGGAAAATCCATTCAATTCGTCTCCTCTGATGTTCAATTATTTTATCGGCCATGGATAAGACTTTAAGCGTTTTCCCACAAGGCTGTCTAGTTGGTTCAAGGAATTTGGATATGACCTTTCTTTCCCTTTCACTTACAGTGATGGTGCTGTCTGAGTGGATTCAGCTCGCTACGTCTCTTTGCTTTGTGTATAGGAAAGATTCGTCATTTCAAAAATCTAAACTTCATGATTCCCCGTTGTTTTTCTACGCAAGCCACGTGCCGGGTCTTTGGAGCCAGGAAGGCTGGTGATATTGGACATGATCTTCACCCCAGGAATATCACAAATGGCGTCGAGGGGCATGATTATTGGTCAGCTCGTACGTGAGGATACCCTCTCTGCACCAGGTTTACCAGGAGATTATGCCCATGCTGGCATTTCTCATGTAGTCATGAATTCCACCGATCTTGAGGCTCAGAACAACGAATCCTCTGGCTCCACGTAGCTCTCTTTTGCAGTCCCTTATGATCTTTGACCATCGAGCTTCTCCTGCTATATGCACTGTAAATAAACTTCTTCTATAGATATGAGCCTTCTATTTGTTGGATTTCAATATAGGGACCCAAGGTTAACATCTGCGCAACTTTCCTCAGCAAAACTAATACAGATCCATGATCTGCAACCTGCCTTCATCTAGACCGCCCAATTGTGGGCACATTAACATTTCTCCAATCTTTCCTCATCCACTCGAGCATGAACTTTCAAGTTGTGAAATCCCCCACATCTGTTGATCAATTCCGATTCTTCGTCATGACCGTTGAAATCTGCAGCCAGTACCACTTTTCACGATTTGAAATCGCAACTTTATCCGTGCCAGTTTGGATCGCGAAATTATCTACGATCGTAGATATGCACCTACTCTTGTCTCTGCCATTAGATATCTCCATCCTTTAATCCATTTCACGATTTGAAAAAATTCCTTCTTCCGCGCATGTTTTCCCAGCGGAATCGCCTCAGGTCGTCGATCGGGCTTTGTCTTGATCTCGACCTTTCATCGCTTATCCCCTTTAACATGCATTGCAAATACCAAGTTTAAATCTTTCCTCGCATCTTTGGCCTACATAAACATGCTCCACCATTGATATTCTTCGTTGTGAATCTGGATCATTGATCCACGATGCCCCTTTATCTCATTTTCGCTACTGCATGTCTCGACCATTGGAGGGATCTACCACCGTAGATTGAGATCCCCTCTCCATCTGACAGTCTTATCCAACAAAACCTGTCAATTTGATAAACTGAGAGATGTAACACCCCGATTTTGACCCCATTGCATTAAATGTACATGATGTATATATTGTAATAATCATGGTGTGAAGCTAAAGGCCAAGGCCCCACCATCGATTGGTTATGCTATGTTTGAGATTGAAATTGTCACCGATGGTATATCGAGGCATGCGACATACATATTAAGTTTTGTCATCATGTAAATATGCATTTTTAATTAAATAAACCCAAACCAGCTATGTCAATGCAACCATGATGAAAAGGGCATGATTTTCCTAAGGATAAGAGGGGGGGGGGTTATTAAACTTTGAACATATGGGGAAAAGCCATGTGTCAACTGTTAAACCCTTTTGACTTGCTCACCTTCCCTTGTCTTATATAACTACCACCATTAAAAGTTATGCTGTTAGTTGGGGCAGTTATGGCTTGGGAGTGGAGTGTGGCAGGGCTGTCAGTCCTTGCCCACACACACACTCCACCAGCGGATTGAACCTCACGATGGGAAGAAGAATGACTATGCCCCTCATTCCACTCTCTCCAGGATGCCATTCTCTCCCCCTATCAGTTCATCCTCACGCAGGGACGGTAGTTCTGTTCATTCTCACACACATGATTTTTCTTGGTTTTTACTCACGCAGCGAGTCGGGAGCCGCCGTTCTTCACCCACAATTTTCCCTTGTGAATAAGCCATTCACATTATGTGTGTGCATGTTTTCCATACGGATTTTGTGGATTGTGTGGGTGTATGTTTTCCTTACAGACTGATATGGCCGTGTAATTTCTCCGTCGCTTCAATGTTGAGATCGGGGCTGTTGTTCTTCCCTTGATTTGTGGTTGCCGCCGTTCTTCTCAAGATTCACGGGTTGCTGTCGTCTCCCTTATGTTTTGGTTGTTGTGGACTATATGAAGTCGTTTTGGCCACAATAGGGCCAAGAACGACCCAGGAATTGTTTTACTTGCCCAAGCTGGGAATTGCTTATGTGACTGCGTGTATGCAGTAGTTGGTCTTCGGACTGTGTTGGGAGCAGGGATGGGGGCTTGGTTTGCTTGATAAACTTGGTGTGTTTGGAAACCACACAGACAGAGCTAGAGGGCTGGATTTCTTCTCCACAAGCCCTGAATAGCACTGGAAGGGAAGTCAGGGCCTGAGGGACTGTGTAGCAGATAAGGGACTGATTCCTTGTGTTGGGTGTGTGTGGGTGTCTTAGAAGTCAAGCTAGTTCTGGTGTAGGTGTTCCTAGCTCTGTAATGGGCTCACCAGCTTAGCATTTAGCCTTTCCCAGCTCCTGGATGGCCTAATAAACCTGACCATGTTGGCTTGGCTATCTTGTTGATGGCCTGATAAACCTAACTGTGTTATCTTGGTTGTGTGCTGTGTATCCTTGGCTATGTGTAAGCCTGCTTGTTCCTTATTCCTTGGGGAATCATTCCCAGCTCAGGGGTGGTAGTGTTGCTGAGAGATTAAGGAGCACGTTGGCCTATGGTTGGGTGGAACATTGCAGCGACATAGCTGGTTGTGGGACAAGTTCTTCATAAGATAAGTAACCTTGTCTATTTTATTCCTGCAATTATATTTACTGTTAATAAATTATGATGAACACGTTGAATGAATGAATGTATGTTTGCTTCCGTTGTGTATGATAAATAATTATGTATCTTTGGATGTTATACTTCAATGCATTTTATTCAATTTTTCTAAATGCACATGTTCATGGGGCTGGTAACCCTGATGGTTAACGCCATGGTAGCGTCCTCTTCGCCGGTCAGAGGGCCGGGGACATTACAAGAGACGTTTGTATAATTATTTACTGAAGAAGATCCTTTTCGAATCCTTCCAAGCCCATAAATCGAAAATTTAAACATAGTGATAACAGTTGGCTACACGAGGGATGCTATCCTCCTAGTGAGGTAGCAAAGAACCACGTAGACCACGTGCCAAATCCATTGGGCTGCCTCCATATTTCCTTAAACTCCATCAAATTTCTTCTGCACGCATATTTCCACAATTGCTTCTGCTGTAATGGCCAGTTGATGTTGAAATTATGTCCAACTCTGTAGTACTTTCTGGATGTCGATAGTCAATGTTGTGATGGTTGACAGAGTCTACGTCTTTTCTTGGATGGAAAGGTCTGCGATGCTTTCCATGTTGGGTCCCATGAATTGATATTTTTCCTCTGCTGCATATAGTAGTCTTTTCATTTGCTGGCAAATTGTGGGATAGTTTGTCGAGGCTCAGTAGTGCTTGCTGTACCCACTAGTGTGCTTGTCTCTCCAGTTTCTGCAGTTTGGTTGTTTCCAATACAATTTTTCTTGTATTGTACTTGTCATTGTTTCTTCGATTCCTTGCCTATTTTCTAACACTTGAATCTTCTCACGAGTCTTACGGGTCTGCTGAAATACTTGTCCATAATAGGTAGGCCAATCACAGAGTACTTTGTCTGTGATGATATACTCTTCCAAGTGGTCTTGCAGTACTTTGTGAGATTTCGAGAATGTTGTATACTACTGCCTTAGTAGGCTGGATGTTTCCTCCATTTGATATTCTTTTGTATTTTGTAGATGCAATTGTAGATTCGACACCACAATTTCAAATAGATGATATGATTTTTCTAGCGGCTTATCGATGTCGGCCTCTATAGGTCTCGGTATTACTGCTTGGATTAGATTTCTGCATTTTGATAAAAATTTGATTTGTTCTTTCTTATTGTTGTCTAGCTGCTCTCGTCTAGTTTGGTTTCTTGTTGCTGTCTTTGTGGAGAGAGTTTGTAACAGTTGACCCAACTCTCCATCTCTTAGTTTCGTTGCGTCGACTGTAGTAGTTGATCCAAGTTGGCTAAGGTGTATCACTGTCGGTCTCTGTTCTTTGTGATGTTCCTTTTTCTTTTTATCTTTTATTTTTCTTTTATGTCGATGTTGTTTTTTCTGTGGTTGATTCTCCTGTGGCTGGTTTTCTAGCTGCTGATCTTCATTGGTCGGTGGGATTTCTCTTTGAGCTTCTTGGGTGGAACTTGCAGCTCATCATGTCTTTGGTGGATTTGAAGTAAGTGGTTCAAGATTTGGAAACTGTTCTAGGTTGGTATGTGTTACTGGTGATGGTGAGCGGTTTGGTGTAATTGGTGTGGTTGGGATGTTTTTAGTCGACAATGGATTTTTGACTTCTGGTGGTGAATTGGCTGGTTCGTCAGAGAATAGGTTGTCGATTACCTATTTATTATATTCCTAGTTATCTTCTTCCAATTCTCTGACTAGTTAATTGGCTGGTAAAGGAGGGGAGATATATGAGGGGATAAAGGATGAGGTGCGTCTTGCGGCAATTTGGGAAGTCGTGTCGGGATTCCTTAAGAATGTCGATTTGATGCTTCCTACAGTTCTTGGTTTTTGAGGTATTTGGCCCATTTTTTGTGCGAGGGTTTAGTGTGCTGAGCTAGATTCAATTAGTGGGAATTTGCTAATAATTTTCTCAGCAGAGGTGAATAGTTCTGGAAGTTTTTCAATGAATTCTTGGAAGTCACCATCCTGGTCGAGCTGTTCTTTTAGCGTCTCCGACATAGAATTCTTACAAATGTCGACAGGGCTTATGGTGGGTAACTGTGGGGTATCCTCTTGTGTGATCTGGGTTGGGGAAAGGGGTGGGGGTGTAGAGACTAGATCGATAATGTTCTCATCAACTGAAGGGGTTGTAGTTTTTACCTTTTTTGGTCTTCCTTTCTTTTCTCTTGCGTCGACGAACCTCTTAAACTGTGTCTCAATTGATATTTTGTTTGTTGTAGCATCTTCTATGATGTTGGCAGCAGTGGCCAACAATTCTTCTTCGTCTTCTGATTCTGAGAGGATAAGTTGATGCTTCCCCTTCCCTTTTCCCTGATTTTCCTTCTTTTGTATTGAAGTTGATATTTCCTTTTCTATTTTCTTTAGGTTTTCTTTCGTCATAGCATATTTTGGATTATTTGATTCAGTTTCTTCTTCTATCTCCTTTTCTCCTTCCTCTTGTCAGTGAATCAGAATGATACTTTTTTTTGTTGGTCTAGCTACTTGATGTTTAGTCGGTATGCTTCCCATTTGGATAGGTTGTGGGACAATTTTCAGTTGGAGTCTACTGGTGTCTTCTGTCGGTGTATCTTCTGACACGAAGGTACTGATATACAGGCGAAGTTCATAATCCTCCTCTTTTTCCTGGTCAATCAATGGTTCTTCGATTGGTTGATTTATTTCTTTGTCCTTTGCTGGTATTGATAGCTTTACATTGGATTGTCGAGCTAGGTATTGGAAAATCTATTCAACAGTTGGGTAACAGTCGAGAGGTTTTGCTGTTTCTTTTTCCCCCTACATGTACCAGACTGTAGTGTGGTCAAGCTCTAATTGAATGTGTGCTGTTTTTGGTAGACTTCTTTGGCTGTTCTGAGGCACCCTCCATCTAGTTGTCTGGATTTTTAGGTTTTGCAACCAATTTTCCAACATTACTTTGCCATTTGCTAGCTCTTTTAGCATTCCATTCCATGAGAAGGGTTTGAACCTCCACATGTGATACTTTCCAGGTTCTTGGAACTGCTTGTCTCTGACTCGACACAAGTGGTATATTGCTATCCATATTATCAGTGATGGGAACCTGACAATATCGGCCGACTCCTAACATTTCTCACATATAGTATTGAGCATGTCGGAAACATATTGAGCCCAACGATAAATTTTTCCTGTTTCTGCTATTGTGTCAACTGCTTCTAGCATGTCTAGTTTCAGGTCGCTCACTTGACGTGTAGGAGTGAGTCCAGTTGCTATTATTTTGGCCACGATTTGTGGTGTCCGGGATTGTATTTGACTGATCATTATCCCTTTCAAGTTCTTCCATGATGGTGTTCCTTTTAGTCGTTCTACCAATACTTCTTTTATGTGGATATGAACAGGTTCACCCTGGTTTGAGAGACCAGTTAGCTTGTATATGACCTCGCTAGAAATTTCTACTGGTCTGTCGAAGTAGAATTTTCCATTGTGATACTGGCTGATGATGAATTTTACATCGGTTTCTTTTGTTCCTCAAAAAATTGCCATGAAAGCTGTGTTCATGTAGCACATAGTGGTACTGTAGATTATATTCTTTGCTGCTTGTGTCATTTTCTTATCTACGTAGGCCCATTCTTTGATTTCTGCCCAGGTGTTCACCCATGAAGTTTCCTGTACCTTGTAATTTTTTATGTTTCTTAGTATTCTCATGAGTGGGGTTTCGGCGAATTGTAGTTCTTTTGTTTTTGTAGCTGCCGATCTGGTTTGCTTTGGGGCCATTTTGTCAGTCTCTTTATTGGTTTTACTTACAGGCTTTCTGCACTCAGGTTTCTGAATACTTGGTTGCTCTATTTCTTCAAAACGCGGTAAATGATCCTTTTCTGGTGTGATATTTATAGGTGGAGTGGTTAACGATTCTGTTGGTGGATGTATTAATGGCAGAAGTGATGGTCCAGGACGGTCTATCAAGTTTGCGTTAAATGAATTTTGATTTCGGCGCTCCTTTTGACTGTAGTCATGAAGGCGTGATTTGACCTTTGGAGTCATCGATCGATGTCGATCATGCGGGTGGTCGATGGCGGTATGTCGATGGGTGGAATGTCGGTTGTCGAAGTGCAGTCTAGTAAATCTTCCGAATTTTTCTGTCATTTTGGTTTATGGGTGTTGGATCTGTTTTCTTGTTTTTGGGATTTTTAGTTTTTTATAGGTTTTCTGAACGGTTATGGTCGTTACATATATGTATACATACATTTTTTTTCTTTGCTTAATTTCTGTACCATTTTAGTCGGGCACCATTAATAAGTTTCTGAAATATTATGCCTTGTAACGTCATTAGTTGGACTGATCCGTTGGCATGAATCTCTTCGACAATGTAAGGTCCCATCCATTATGTATGTAATTTTTTTGGTTTTCCCATTACTCAACTATTATACATCAGAGTAAGATCTCCTACCGACAAATTTTTGTTTTTAATGTTTCGGTCATACAAATCCTTCTGCTATTGTTTCTAAATTTCATGATGTTGTATAGCCAGCAGTCGGTGTTCTTCTAGTTTGCTTAGTTGCATCAGTCGGTCCTTCCTGCCTTCCTCGACATCGACATGTAAGATATCTGCTATGATAGGTGTTTGCTGTCGAAAATGTAGTGGAACTACTACTTCTTGGCCATATACTAGTCGGAACATTGTTTGGTCAGTCGAACGTTTGTATGTTGTCTTGTAAGCTCATAATACCACAGGGATTTTTTCATCCCAATCGTCCTTGTTGGTGTTGCAGATTTTTGTTAAGCCTCTTGTGAATGTTTTTTTGAATGCCTCTATTGCTCCATTCGACTAAGGGTGATAAGCTGTACTGGTTCAGTGGTCAATTTTGAACTGGTCTGTTAGTGCTTTGATGGTTTTCTTAATTAAGTGTGATCATTGGTCACTGATTAAGGTTAGTGGGAATCCAAATCTAGTAATTATGTTTTCATAGATAAATTTAGCAGCTATCTCACTGGAACATGTGTCGACAGGTTCTGCTTCCACCCATTTGGTTACATATTCTACTGCAGTTATGATGTATCTGGCACATGTTCTTTTTGCTGGTATTGGGAACAATCCTATGAAATCGATGGCCTAAATTTGAAATGTTAGGCTTGGGTTTACTGATATCAAGGGAATTTATGTACTAGGTAGAGGTTGACCTAGTCGTTGGCATCGGTCACACTAGAGAACAAACTTTTTGCAATCCTTGCATAATGTCGGCCACCATATCCCCGACTATAGGATTTTCTTGCCAGTTCTATCTACTTGAAAATTTCCTCCCGCTGGTCCATAGTGTGCTTCGTGCATGATATTATCTCTTTCGTCTTCTAATACACATTGCCTGAGGATGTCGTCCAAGCTGATTTTATATAAAAATCCATTTATGAGGCTATATGGTGCAACCTTCATAGCTAGGATTTGTTTCTTTTTTGTGCTCATGCCCTCTGGTGCTTGGCCATTTTCTAGGAATTGAGCTATTTCCTCTAATTTTGTCGAGACAACTTCTATTCAAAATAAGTTTTCATTTAGTAGGTCATCTTTGACTCCTATAAGCTCCTCTCCTATGTCGATTCTTAACAAGTGGTCGGGTTTGACATTTAATTTTCCTGGTTTAACAACGACTTTGAATTCAAATTCTTGGAATAGTAGTATCCATCGACAAATCCTCCCGTGGTGCAAAGGTTTGTTTACAGTGTATTTCAATGCTTGGTGGTCATTATAGAAGATGAAAGGGTTGGCTAGTAGGTAATTTTTAGTACTTCTATAATGCAAAGACCATTCCTAATGCTTCCCTCTCTGTTGTCAAATAGTTTCTTTCTACCTTGTTTAGTTTTTTGCTGCTATAAACTATAGGGTAATCCATTCCATCGTCCCTTGATTGTGTTAAGATCGCGCCTATTGCTAGGCCTGATGCGTTGATATGTATGTGAGATTTGATCGACCGATTCGGGAACTTGAGGATAGGTGCCTCAACTAGTTTCCTTTTTAATGTCTCAAATGATATGTTACATTCATTTGTCCAGTCAAACTCCCAATCTTCTCTTAATAGTTCTTCCAGTGGATATGTCATATCTTAATAGTATCTAATAAATTTCTAGTAATATCATGTGTGTCCGAGTAGTACCCTAACTTGTTTTGGGTTCACTGGTGGTTTCAAGTCGAGGATAATTTTTATCTTTGCAAAATTGACTTTGATTCCTTCTTTGCAAACAATGTTCCCTAATAATATCCCTATAGGAGTTAGGAATATGCATTTCCTTATGTTAAGAGATAACTGGATTTGTCGACATTGTTCAAACATGAGCCTTAGCCATTTGCAGTGATATTTCAGTATGGAGTAGATTGTCCAATCATCAAAATATACTGCCATTGTTTTGTAGATATATTCTTGAAATGTTTTGACAAAAATTATCGAAAATACTACAGGTGCATTTTTTAGACCAAAAGGCATAACTTTGTAGGCGAATGAGCCGAATTCACGTACGAATGTCGTCTTTTTCTGGTCTTCTTTGGCTATTGGTACTTGGTTGTACCCTAAGAATCCATCTTTAAATGAGTAGCATTCATGTCCTACGACTTAATTTAAGATTCCATCTACGTATGGTGTTGGGAATGGGTTTGTTGGGGTGACTTTATTTAATTCTCTGAAGTTGACACAGATCCTTAGTTTCGTCGGGTCGTGTTTCTTTGGTTGTGCGACCATTGGGCTTTTCCATTCTGATTGGTTGATAGGGTAGATAATCCTTGCTGTGAGCATATTGTCGATCTCTTTCTTGACTATCTCTTTGTATTTATGAGCTAATTTGTATGGCCTCTTCTTTATGGGTTTGGCATCAAGTTTGATGTCGATCTTCATTTTTCCCATTTCATGGAATATTCTTTTGATATCTTTATAGTCTCTAGAAAAGACATCCTGGAATTCTTTCAGTAGGTTTACTATCTCGGTAATTTGTTCTTCATTCCAGTAATTGCCAATTTTTTCCATTTTTGGTCAATCATCATTTGATGTGTCAAATTCTTTAGTTTTAATTTTGTCATCCAACCATTCTGGTGCTTTAGCTTCATTGATCGGTCGAATCCCTTATTTGAATTGTGAGAATGTAACAAGAGAGTCTATTGCGGTCACTCGGTCGGTATCTTCTTTGTCGGTTGTGTCGACTTTAAGTACTATGAGAATTGGTTTTGTTGTTTTTGAGTGATATGATTTCCATCGAAATATTTTCCCTTCTGGATTTTTGTTTTGCATTTGTAGTCTTGTCGACTGTGGTATTATATTGGTTTGTATGTTATTGCATGGTGTTATCGGTTGATCGTGGTTTTGTATTAGACTATTATTTGTAGTCGGTTCTATAAATGATTTTATTTGCTTTGCAGTCTCGACTAACTTTTCATTCTGCGGTATAAAACTGAAGTCCTTAGTGAAGTTCTCTCTAAGTTCATGCCATTGAAATGTTTCGCCTCATGCTTCTTCCATTTTATACCATTTTTTGGGTAAGTCGGCTAGCATCGAGGGAAAAAAGTGTGGCCATGTATGTTTGTCTTTATACCCAATTCTTCTCCATTCCCTTTCGCATGTTCTTATGTGCTCCTCTGGGTTTTTCCCTTGGATGAACACAGGTATTTGCGCCTGTTTGGTTAGCTTCTTTCCTCTGAATCTTTCTACGAAGTAATTTGAAGTTGTTGTCCATGTCTGCAATCTTTATTGATGGGTATCCCACCATTGAGCAACTTATCCTGTAAAGGTTTCTACTAAGCTTTGTAGTCGACCATGTTCACCTATGTTTTTAGAGACTTGTTCTATATGCATAACTGGGGATTCTCTTTCTTTATACCTTGGGATTTTCCTGATACTTATATTTGTTGGGTTTAAGGTAGGATATTCACTACTTTTCTTTTCGAATATTTTCGGGATGATGGAGACTGAGAAACATTGATGGACTGGCTTCTTCTGTATACCCTGAATGGTCCAACAATCCATTGCTTGGGTCTCATAGTTTTCGACTTCCCAATCATATAACTCTACATCTGAATTATATCCTACTGAATCTTGATTTCCTAAGTGAAGCTCACCATAGATATTGGGTTCATTGTAGTATTTGTTATTTTGAATTTGGTATAGTTGTCGGTTGTCAACTTCTTCATCAATGGGTTCTATCCAAGGTTCCCCTTGGGAAGGATGAATAGGTACTATGAATTTCTATCCATTCCCTTTTAGTTTTATCCTTTATTTGTCTAGAGATATTGATGCTTTCATTTTTTCTTCCCCAAGGTCGACCTACTAAAGCTGGGAAGGAACTGGATCCTTCCTTAGGGTCAATAATTTGAAAGTCAACTTTGGTCGATATTCCTTTTATTGTCGTATCGACATTTATCCAAACCCCGATGGGTTTGATCAGACCTTGGCCGGCTAACTTGGGGTATATGCCTGACTCATATAGTCGAGGTCTTCCCAACTGTTCCCAAGTGTCACGAGTCATAATATTTACTTGTGAATCGAAGTCGAGTACAACTTGTCGGACATGGTATCCTTCGATTGCTAGATCGACAAGTGGGTTGGCATCGCTCTTGTATTTTTGGTTTAGACTGCATATGTTTTCAATTTGTTTTTCTGTATTATTGCTATGTTTCATATTATACAATCAGTCAATGAATTGAGATACTGATTTATCATCCTATACTAAGCATATTCATTCTTTAACTATGTTTTGTCGACTGTCATCGAGTTCTTCCAATCTAGCGAATTCTTTAAACATATTTATTGCGTTGTTATATAATTATTTTTGTTTAGCTGGGTTAGGATAATCATTCTTTTCTTTGATTTTACTTATAGGTGTATTATCATTCCCAATTTTTGTCCCTTGTCGGGTTACTATGTGCAGGTTTTTTGTATTGATTACATCATGTTTTTGAACACACGACAAGACATTAACATTTTTCTTTTTATTAATTTTGTCAAGCATGGTGGGACAATCCTCTAATGAGTGATCACCTACACCATAGCTAGTACAAAACTTTAGATCGGTTCTATCCTTGTATGGAAATTCTACATAGCGATGGCCTTCTTTGTAGCATGTAAAGCACTGGATGGGTCATCCTGGTTGATTGTCACGATTTTTAGAAAATCATCCTTGACATCCATATCATCCACGATGGTTGTCGAATTGACACTCATATCGACAACCTTCATATATTTGATTATTTGGCTTGTTTTGATCATTGCTTCGCTGGGTGTTATCGTTATTCTGCGCAACTACGTTCATCTGGTAGATTGCTTGGTAATTTTGTCTGTTCTTTAAATTTATGTGGCAGTCGGCCGTTGCGTGAATGTTTACCTCACAGATTGCACAACAATATGCTTTGCCATTTTTCATGTTATATGGGAAATCTTTTGTTGTATGTTCTCCATGTTCTTGGAAAATGTCGTAGAAGCATTTCGTCTGAAGAAACCGAATGTCCTTTCGACTTCTGTCTTGCCGACAATTATCTTTAGTGTGTCCGGACGTGGAGAATTTTGTGCACCAGACATCCTGATTCTTGAGGTTCAACTCTTTCAATGATTTATGCATGATTTCTAGTTGTTCTTCCTGTCTAGTATCAACGAGATATGCTGGGAAATCTTCGTCCATCTCTACTTGCAGATATTTGGTAAGTGCGTCTTCATATGTTTTAAACATCTCCAAGCTTATGTGCCGCTGGATTTTTTGTGATAGACCTACAAGAAACCACTGAATTTATAGTTGTTCGTCAATTACATAGTCTAGTTGGCTAAGGAGGTCCTTCCATCATTTGTTGTATTCCCAGACAGACTCTTCTGTCTTCTGATATATATTTTTCAAATTTTGGCTACCAGATGTTTTGTGTCTAGAGTTTTAAAGAAAGATAAGAATTGTGTTTTAATGTCTTCTTTGGATGCTTAGGGAGTTCTCTCGATATAGGTCATGTACCAACTTAGTGTTCTTTTCCTCAAGGCATCGACGAACTGTTCCATCTATCGTTCTTCGACCGTAACTTGATTTGCCTCCCATATTGATTCACAAATGAACCAATGTCATCTAGGGTCTTCGTCACCATCGTATAGAGGGATATGTGCTGATCCATGACCCATGTTGGTATTGCTGTCACTGTCTCCTCCAGGGGGTGGTGGTGGTGGTAGTGGGATATTTTTTTTGTCTTGCTATGTAGAACTGTTGTCGATAGAACTTTCATTCCCATTAGTCATTTTATTTGTTGTTTCTTCTTCGACAAGCAGTCGGTTCGGGTCGACTTCTCTTGTCGATGTCCAACTACACTGATTTGTCTGCAGGTCAGACTGTTTCGTATTTTGCAAATATGTGTTTGGCAGGGGGGGTTCTCCTTCATGTGTCAGGTAAAGCAAGTGGATACTTCGGTTGGAAAGGTACGCCTAAAGTGTTACCCAATTTCCTTCCTCCTGTTGATGGATCACTATATGATTATGATCGTTTACCTCGTCATCTAGTCGGCTCCATATACCAAACTCACCAGCTCTTAGTCGTAGGTATTCTTCGACAAAAGCATGTATTCTGGTACTCGGATTTGTTGGATACCGAGGTCTTACCTCCTGGGGAATTTCTATTTGGAGAGCTTCTCGCTGCTCTATCCACAATTCTTCTTCCATGGGCGATGCTTCTTCATCTACTCCTTCTTCCTATAGGTCATGACCCGACTCTGGCGGATTTCTTTGTTGGTCTGTCACCCTAGTAGTCATCCCTCCTTGTTGGGCTATAGCTCATTCTCTTCTCTCTTCCCTTATTTTCAGCCTCTTCTCTCTTTCTACTATCTGTAAATCCACCGTACCTTTGTGTATCACTGTTCATTCGATTTCCTTTTTAGGTTGATTTTTCATTGCCGATAATGGTATTTTCTTCAGTTGACTAGAATCCTTCTTACTTTACCCTGACACATGCCTAGCTACCCCCCCATATCTTACCCAATGCTTTAGAAAGATCAGATAGTTCTATTTATTTTCTTAGGAAATACTCCCACTCCCTTTCGGCAATGAATTTTTCCCACTTCTTCTGTTTCTCCGCCTAGTTAGAATTTGGTGGCGGTTCACGTAGTGACGGATGAGGTTCTACGATATGGCCCACTCCCTTTTCAATTAGGAATTTGAACAAAAGTGTCAGTAAGGAGCAAAGGAACTGCTCGGTGAGGTTTGTATCAAAACTTTTTCTGAATGCTTTCGACGGAAGTTCTTTCTTCCACGGCTTGTTCCTCGTAGAATTCGTCTGTGATCTTTTCAAACCACTCCGACAGGTTTGTTCGTTCCCCTCGGATCAGTTTCTCCCGTAGCTCTTGGTCCTTAGTTGCTTCTGGTTTTTTCATCCAGAAGTTTTTTCAAAAGCTGAGGTACCGATTCTACAAAATTCTCATGTGTTTCAGTGAAGAATTTCTCCTTCGCCTGAGCAATGGTCAATCTGTTTCTCCTTGCGTAGTTCTGCAAATAATTTGCTATCTTATGCTCCAACTAATTCTTCATCTCTTGTTTTGATATGATCTGCTTATGGTCATTACATTTGTATATGTACTATCGACAACAGAACTAATGTTATAATCTCACAGATCACGGAGGGTTACCAATAATACACATGGATTCATATAGACATAACAAGCACAAGAGACAAGAACATAGATAAGGAAGTAATAGATTATATTATAAAATGAGGGTCCATACATACATAGAACTGAACTGAGTTCTCATTTGGATCAACCGCCTAATATATATGATTACAAAAAGTTACATATAACTACCTGTCGGTTCGGCCAACCGACACGACCTCATGCGGTCGACCTAATCTCCAATTAGTTGGCTCACCGAATAGCTCCCCCAACAAAATCTCAATAGGATCTGAGTCAAACCATAAGCCAAACCACTGTTGTAACATTTTCACGTCGACCTACAAACTATGCCTCCTAATCATACTCTGAAACTGAAAATAGTTGCGGCTCCAAACCTGCACTTACAACTAAAAATGAAAAAAAACTGAACAGCAGTGAAGGAAATGCTCGATAGACCTCAAGATTATTTGTACCTACCTACTCTACCTAACCGAGTATACATGCCTAATCAAGTGAAATCTGACTTCCAATGAAGCCAATCAAGCAACTTATCCAATAATTTTGTTTCCTTTTCATGCTTGATTAAAAACGGAGATGAGAGGCATAGTGGGAAAAGCTTATAAGAGATAAATTGATCCTTACAGTAGAGATATAACCAGTCATTACCCTTACCCATCCTCTCCATGTATTTTTCTATGGGGTCATAGAAAGCATGACAACTTCCAGCATATTCTGTCCTCTGTTTACCATGGGAAAGTTGTCCAAAACGCCACTCCTTCGGCAAGCTGTCAGACTGATATTCGAAATATCTTTGAAATGGATTCCCATGACTATTTTCACATGAAATATCTAGCTCTTCCTTCAAAATTTCTGAAGCTAAGACTTTACCTTCCTTATATGCTTCAGCAGAAATATTATCCCCTTCTCCAATAGAATCAAGCAAGCACAATCCTTCTTTATGGGGTGATATTTTTGAATGTGAAAGGTCAAAAGAGACATTTGTTTGAGAACCCTTACTTCCTTCTTCATGACCTAATGCCTCATCATGAACTCCTAATGTATCTATAAGCTGAGAGGGACTGCATGACTATTCATTCTTATCATCTTCTATTCCAAACAAGTCTATGAAATGTACCATATCCTCCAACTTCTGCTTCTGCTTAGAGGCCTTAATTCTGCGTCTTATTAGTTCAAATGAAGAATAACACAAAGGCAGACTATCACCTTTAACACACTTATTATATTTTCCTATCTCATCCCTTTGACATTGGATTGCAGCTTGATTTTCTCCACTAGCAGACCTTGGTTCTATAGTTGGCTCTTTTGGTATAACCTTCAGGTATTCCTCCTCATACTCATATACATGGGTATACCAAAATCCCTTTTAAAATCATCATTAACAAACTCGGTGCTAAGCAGGTTGCAACCTTCCGGAAAAAAAATGGTAGAACCATTTGCTTCTATATTAGGCTAATCATTTTCCTATTTAGTAAGGGAAATATTTAGCTGAACAAGGATTATCCCCTTTTGTTTATGTGACCCAACCAATTTTAATGTATCTTTTACTTCACCACCACCGTCTTGACCTGACATTTTTTTGTACATCTTAAGGTTTTCTTCAACTTCTAAACAATCGGCAAACATATGCTGCAAAGTGGTTGATTTTCTTTTCAAAAGAAGTAATGACAGTTTAGGAGGAAAGGTAGCTGCATAATAAATTTTAGCATCATTTTCAAGAGGTTGGACTTCCTTTGGCATGTTATAATAAAAGCTTGCAAATATTCTGTTAAAACTAGACATGGCTTCACCCTCCTGCCTCTTCAGGGAATAAAACTCTGAAAGTATTTGTTCTACTAGCCTTCTCCTACCCCAAAATTTCAAAAAGGAGTAAGAAAATTCTTCCCAAGTACTGATGGATTTAGGCTGCAGGTGTTTAAACCATTCTTTAACATCTCCTTGCATGGACTGGGAAAAATCCCTCATGCAAACATCATCACATTATATTTCAAAAAGGTCAAAGAAATGTTCAAAAGCTTGTAAATGTTTCTCAACGGTAAGGTTTTTGGATTCTCCATCAAATTTGGGGAGGTACTTGTAATGCTTCACAGGATAATCATGGAGAATAGGAGGAGAGTGGAGTGGCTTGTATCGGTCTGCAATACCGAGCGAGATCAGGTTAGTTAAAATAGATATGTTACAAATCGTGGTTTCATGAGGTTCACAGGGGTGACCTTTAATATCATGAGATTCAGATGAAAGATCTTGGTCAGAATCAAATGTACAAGACGATGCAATGCTTTCAATCCATAAAGAAGGATATACAAAAACAAATTCATAGTTCTATTTCGAGTGAAATGAACCATGGAAGACTGTTTTGTTAAGTTTAGGAAAATACAGGAACAAACTTACAAGGAAAGACAAGGCATCTTGGAAGAAACAGAAACTCGAGTTTCTTATATTTTCGCCATGCATTTTTAGGCTTCACAATTAGCTCATTTTCCCAGCAGAGCCTGCCAATTCCTTTTGAAAATTTGATTTCTGGGTCATACCACCAACAGAGTCGCTGAAGTCTAGATATTTTGAGAGTGGAATTGCCAAGTGAAAGTGTACAACCTTCTTGATGTTTGATCGTTGTTCACCATCAACAACTAAATCTGAAATTATGTCGTTCATACCCAGGGATGATCTTCAATCTCGTCCTTGGCAACGACACCAATTTTTTAGCACTGGAAATTAACCAAAGGTTGTGAAGGCTCGTTCCCATGTAACAACAGAACCACTTTTGAAGAGAGAACTGACTTTATTCTCTTCCAAGAGGGATCTCTCACCAAATATTAATGATGCCATATATGTACAAGTGAAAATATAAATTGTTTGTAAGATTGGTTGGAACAGAACATAGGACCATTGGGCAATGGAGTCAAGATGTGCAGTGGAGATAACAGAACTTATGTAGGTGATTTTAACAAAGAGGAAAGATAGATATTCGGTCACAATCAAATTATAATTTTTTGGTGGAAAAAGAAGAATAAGAACAAACCATTAACACGGAGCATTAAAGAATGAATTCTGTATTAACTTTAGAAGAAAGCTTCAGTGGATATCTGAAACAACAAACGAAGCATAGTATGTATGAATTCCAAACTCTTATACACTTATTTTAGACATGAAAGAAAACATAATGGGGGAGATAAACTAGAAAAAATTCACATGAGAAAGAAAGTAACATACTGTAACATGAAACAACAGATGAATCCCTGTGAAAACACCAACTTCGGCTCTCCAAATTTATTAGAAAGCTCTTGAAATCATACACCACAAAAATTACATTGGTTCCAACCCTTTCTCTCTCTACTAGGAGTACATTTATACTATCTCAGACTTGAGGCTAATCCCCGAAACAAGGCCTGGAAACTGTTTTCAGTCATAATCAAACACTAACAGTTTAGTGTGTGTTACTATTGCCATGATTTACAAATGTTAAACAGAAATTATGGAGTTGTTGCGCATGGTAGTTGAACTGATAGCGCAGAGATTTCTTCATTCAGGTAACTTGGTATGAAAATGACCATTTATATTGCTTGCTCGAGGTATGTTGCTGACTGAGACTGCAGCTGACATGTATTTCTGCCTCTTTTGACCTTTTTTCCTTCCTCAAACCGCGGTGCTCAAGGGTTGACAAGAAAAACCATGCTCTGGTGCTCAGCCATTTTCCCAGCTCCCCTTTCACTGGGTAACACTGTTATAGGAGGGGACTGGAAAAATGGTGGCCATGCATTTGATGATGATAAGCCTCCAGAGTGGCTTATCATTCTTGTACTGCTCTCTACTTCCTATGAGGAGGGTTCTCTCGTGGGCCATGCAATTGGGTGTGTGTTTGGTCCCCTCATTGCCCCTGGTAAAGTTGGTAAGTGGAAATTGTAGGGGTGGTGATGAAGGCTTCAGACCTATACTGTCCCAGTCTGAGCATTTTATCCAACAGAGAAGCCACTGTTACATGCTGGGACTTTGGAGGCCATGACTACAACTGGAGGTGCCGGAGGGATGTCCCTGGGATGTAAAAACCCACACAAGCATAGCCAAAGGTATGGTTGTTTGGAAGTAGGTGAATCTCTCTAAGTGCTTAACATATGTGCCTCGTTGTTGGAAATTTCCTTGTACAAATAACCAGGATGACAAAGGAACATAAGTTTATGTTCACCAACCATCAGTAACCCCTGACAAACTCGCTTCTCAAACCACACAGCCATTGCTAAAATCAAAAATTCACGTAATTCAACTTTTCTGGTCTTTCTCTCAGTGTTTACCCATTTCCATGCTTCAACAGCTCTGGAGGGTTGCGTTATATAGGGAAAGCCAAATAAACCTGGAGATAGCTCACCAGCATGGTAGTACACTTGAACACTGGTCATTATAACAATAGCACATGTGACACATGGGTGAGGATCTTTCCATCTTGCAGAAAATCCATTCAAGATGTCTCCTCTGATGTTCAACTATCTTATCGGCCATGTATAAGAATTTAATATTTTTCCCACATAGTTGTCCAGTTGGTTCAATGAATTTGGATCTGACCTTTCTTTCCCTTTCACTTACAGTGACGGTGGTGTCTGAGTGGATTCAGATCATTGCGTCTCTTTGCTTCGTGTATAGGCCAGATTTGTCACTTAGAAAATCTGAAGTTCATGATTCCTCGTTGTTTTTCTACGCAAGCCACGTGTCGGATCTCTGGAGCCGGGAAGGATGGTGACATTGGACACGATCTTCACCCCAGGAATATCACAAATGGTGTCGAGGGGCATGATTATTGGTCAGCTCGTATGTGAGGATACCCTCTCTGCACTAGGTTTACCAGGAGATTCTTCCCATGATGGCGTTCCTCATGCAGTTGGGAAGTCCACCGATCTCGAGGCTTAGAACAACGAATCCTCTGGCTCCACGCGGTAGCTCTCTTTTTCATTCCCTTATGACCTTTGACCATCAAGCTTCTCCTACTGAATGCAATGTAAATCAAATTCTTCTGCATATCTGATCCTTCTATGTGTGGGATTTCAATATTGGGACCCAAGGTTCACATCCGCACAATTTTCCTCAACAGAACTAATATAGATCCACAATTTGCAACCTGCCTTCATCTGGACCACCCGATCATGGGGACATTAACATTTCTCCAATATTCCCTCATCCAATCGAGCGTGCACTTTCAAGTTGCGGAATCCCCCACATCTTTCGATCAATCCTGACCCTTCATCATGATCATTGATCTTTGCAACCAGTACCACTTTTTGCGATTTGAAATCGTGACTTTATCCATGCCAGTTTGGATCGTGAAACTATCTACAACCACGGATGTCAACCTACTCTTGTCTCCACCCTCAGATATCTCTGTCCTTTAGTCCATTTCACGATTCGGAAAAATTCCTTCTTCCGTGCATGTTTTCCCAGCGGAATCGCCTCAGGCCGTCGACCGGGCTTTGTCTTGATCTTGGTATTTTATTGCTTATCCCATTTAACAAGCCTTACGAATACCAAGTTTAAATATTTCCTTGCATCTTTGGCCTGCAGAAACAATCTCCATCGTTGATCTTCTCTGTTGTGAATTTGGATCGTTGATCCATGATGCCTCTTTATCTCATTTTTGTTGCTGCACGTCTCGACCATTGGAGGGATCTACTGTCGTAGATTGAGATCCCCTCTCCATCTGATGGTCTTATCGGACGAAACCCATTGATTTGATAACCTAAGAGGCATTTGTATAATTCTTTACTGAACAAGATCCTTTTTGAATCCTTCCAAGCCCATAACTCAAAAATTTAAACATAGTGCTAATAGTTGGTTCCACGAGGGATGTTATCCTCCTAGTGAGGTAGCAAAGAACCTCGTAGACCATGTGCCAAATCCATTGGGCTACTTACATATTTCCTTAAACTCTCAACAGGATCTGAGTTGAACCATAAGAAAAACCTTTGTTGTAACACATTCAAGTCGACCTGCAAACTATGCCTCCTAATACTCTGAAATTGAAAACAGCTGTGGATGCAAACCTGCACTTACAACTGAAAATGAAAACAAACTGAACAACAGTGAAGGAAATGATTGATAGACCTCAAGCTTATTTTACCTACCTACTCTACCTAACAGAGTATACATGCCTAATCAAGTGAAATCTGACTTCCAATGAATCCAATCAAGCAACTTATCCAATAATTTTGTTTCCTTTTCATGCTTGATTAAAAACAGAGATGAGAGGCATAGTGGAAAAAGGTTATAACAGATAAATTGATCCTTACAGTAGATATATAACTAGTCATTAACCTTACCCATCCTCTCCATTTATTCTTCTATGGGGTCATAGAAAGCACTGCAACTTCCAACATATTCTATCCTCTATTTACCATGGGAAAGCTGTCCAAAACAACACTCCTCCAGCAAGCTGTCAGAATGATATTCAAAATATCTTTGAAAGGGATTCTCGTGATTGTTTTCACATGAAATATCCATCTCTTCCTTCAAATTTTATGAAGCTGAGACTTTACCTTCCTTATATACTTCAGCAAAAATATTATTCCCTTATCCAATAGAATCAAGCAAGCACAATCCTTCTTTATGGGGTGATATTTCTGAATGTGAAAGGTCAAAAGAGACATTTGTTTGAGAACCCTTACTTCCTTCTTCGTGACCCAATCCCTCACCATGAAGTCCTGATGTCTCTATAAATTGAGACTACTCATCCTTATCATCTTCTGTTCCAAACAAGTCTCTGAAATGTACCATATCCTCCAAATTCTGCTTCTGCTTAGAGGCCTTAAGTCTGTGTCTTATTACTTGAAAGGAAGAATAACACAAAGGTAGACTATCGCCTTCACCAAACTTATTATATTTTCCTATCTTAGCCCTTTGACCTTGGATTGTAGTTTGATTTTCTCCACTAGAAGACCTTGGTTCTATAGCTGTCTCTTTTGGTATAGCCTCCAGTTATTGCTCCTCATACTCATCATACACGGGTATACCGAAATCCCTTTTAAAATCATCATTAACAAACTCGGTGCTAAGCATATTGCAACCTTCAGAAAACAAAATGGTAGAACCATCTCCTTCTACATTAGGCTGATCATTTTCCTGTTTAGTAAGGGAAAGCTTTAGCTGAACAAGGACTATCCCCTTTTTTTTATGTGGCCCAATCAATTTTAATCTATCTTTTACTTCAACACCACCGTCTTGACCTAACATTTTTTTGGACATATTAAGGTTTTCTTCAAGTTCTAAACAATCAGCAAACATATGCTGCAGAGTGGTTGATTTTCTTTCCAAAAGAAGTAATGATAGTTCAGGAGGAAAGGTAGCTGCATAATAGATTTTAGCATCATTTTCAAGAGGTTGGAATTCCTTCGGAATGTTATAATAAAATCTTGCAAATATTCTGTTAAAACTAGACATGGCTTCACCCTCTTACTTCTTCAGGGAATAAAAATCTGAAAGTATTTGTTCCAGTGGCCTTCTCCTACCCCAAAATTTCAAAAAGGAGAAAGAAAATGCTTCCCAGGTACTGATGGATTTAGGCTGCAAATGTTTAAACCATTCTTTAACGTCTCCTTGCAAGGACTGGGAAAAATCCCGCATGCAAACATCATCATGTTCTATTTCAAAAAGGTCAAAGAAATGTTCAAAAGCTTGTAAATGTTTCTCAGCAGTAAGGTCTTTGGATTCTCCATCAAATTTGGGGAGGTACTTGTAATGCTTCACATGAAAATCATGGAGAATAGGAGGCGAGTGGAGTGGCTTGTATCGGTCTGGAATACTGTGCGAGATAAGGTTAGCTGAAATAGATATGTTACCAACCATGAGTTCATGAGGTTAATAGGGGTGACCTTTAATGTCATGAGCTTCAGATGAAAGATCTTGGTTAGAATCAAATGTACAATATGATGCAATGATTTCAATCCGTAAAGAAGGATATACATAAATAAATTCATAGTTCTTTTTCGAGTGAAATGAACCATAGAAGACTATTTTGATAAGTTTAGGAAAATATAGTAACAAACTTACAAGGAAAGAAAAGGAATCTTGGAAGAAACAGAAATGCGAGTATCTTATCTTTTCGCCATGCATTTTCACACTTCACAACGAGCTCATTTTCCCAGCAGAGTTTGCCAGTTCCTTTTGAAAATTTGATTCCTTGGTCATACCACCAGTAGAGTCACTGAAGTCTAGATATTTTGAGAGTGGGGTCACCAAGTGAAAGTGTACAACCTTCTTGACCTCTGATCATTGTTCACCATCAACAACCAAATTTGAAATTATGTTGTTCATACCCAGGGATGATCTTCAATCTCGTCCCTGGCAACGACGCCAATTTTTTAGCATTGGAAATTAACCAAAGGTTGTGAAGGCTCGTTCCCATGTAACAACAGAACCACTTTTGAAGAGAGAACTAGCATTCTACTCTTCTGAGAGGGATCTCTCACCAAATATTAACAATGCCATATATGTACAAGTGAAAATATAAATTGTTTGTAAGATTGGTTGGAACAGAACATAGGACCATTGGGCGATGGAGTCAATATGTGCAGTGGAGATAACAAAACTTATGCAGGTGATTTTAACACAGAGGAAAGATAGCTATTCAGTCACAATAAAATTATAATTGTCTCATGGAAAAAGAAGAACAAGAACAAACCATTAACACAGAGCATTAAAGAATGAATTTTGTATTAACTTTAGAAGAAAGCTTCAGTGGATATCTGAAACAACAGACAGAGCATAGCATGTATGAATTCCAAACTATTATACACTTATTTCAGACATGAAATAAAACATAATGGGTGAGATAAACTAGAAAACGTTCACATGAGAAAGAGAGTAACAGATTGTAACATGAAACAACATATGAATCCCCGTGAAAACACCAAATTTGGCTCCGCAACTTTATTAGAAATCTCTTGAAAGCATACACTGCAAAAATTACATTTGTTCTAACCCTTTCTCCCTCTATCAGGAGTACATTTATACTATCTCAGATCTGAGGCTAATCCCCGAAACAAGGAATGGAAACTATTTTCAGTCACAATCAAACACTAACAGTTTAGTGTGTGTTACTATTGCCACGATTTAGAAATATTAAACAGACATTATGGAGCTATTGCACATGGTAGTTGAACTGACATCACATATATTTTTTCTATCAGGTAACTTGGTATGAAAACGACCATTTATATTCCTTATTGGAGGTCTGTTGCTAACTCAAATTGCTGTTGGCGTGTCTTTCTACCTCCTTTGACATGCCTTCCTTCCTCAAACCGCAGTGCTCAAAGATTGACAAGAAAAACCACGCTCTCTACCTCCTACGAGGAGGGTTCTCTTGCGGGCCACGCAACTGGGTGTGTGTTTGGTCCCAAAATCACCCTTGGTAAAGTTGGTAAGTTGAAATTACAGGGGCGGTGATGAAGGCTTCAGACCTATACTGTCCCAATCCGAGCGTTTTCTCCAACAGAGCAGCCATTGTTACGTGCTGGGACTTTGGAGGCCGTGACTGGAACTAGAGGTTTCGGAGGGACGTCCTTGGGATGTAAAAACC
Organism: Pseudotsuga menziesii; assembly: GCA_001517045.1. Classification (NCBI taxonomy): domain Eukaryota; kingdom Viridiplantae; phylum Streptophyta; class Pinopsida; order Pinales; family Pinaceae; genus Pseudotsuga; species Pseudotsuga menziesii. Next base: position 73,386 of record LPNX010728134.1, read on the forward strand.
CATGCACATCATAGCCAAAGGTATGGCTATCTTGAAGTAGGTGAATCTCTCTAAGTGCTTAACATCTGTGCCCCGGTGGTTGGTGATTTCCTTGTACAAATAACTAGGACGACGAAGGAACGTAAGTTTATGTTGACCAACCATCAATACCCCCTGACAAACTAGGTCCTTGAATCATACAGCCATTGCTGTCTGCAAGAAAACTCAAAACTTCACGTAATTCAACCTTTCTGGTCTTTCTCTCAGTGTTTACCCATTTCCATGCTTCAACAACTCTGGAGGGTGGTGTTATATAGGGCGAGCCAGATCGACCTAGAGATAGCTCACCAGCATGGTAGTACACTTGAACACTAATCATTATAACAATATCATTTGTGACACATGGAAAAGGATCTTCCCATCTTGCAGAATATCCATTCAAGCCGTCTCCTTTGATGTTCAATTATCTTATCGGCCATGGATAAGACTTTAAGAATTTTCCTGCATGGCTGTCTAGCTGGTTCAAGGCATTTTGATCTGACCTTTCTTTCCATTTCGCTTATAGTGATGGTAGTGTCTGAGTAGATTCAGCTCGATGCGTCTCTTTTCTTCGTGTATAGGCCAGATTCGTCACTTCAAAAATCTGAACTTCATGATTCCCCGCGGTTTTTCTACGCAAGCCACGTTCCGGATCTCTGGAGCCAGGAAGGATGGTGACATTAGACATGATATTCACCCCAAGAATATAAAAAATGGTGTCGAGGGGCATGATTATAGGTCAGCTAGTACATGAGGGTACCCTCTCTACACCAGGTTTACCAGGATTTTCTACCCATGCTGGTGTTTCCCATGCAGTCTAGCAGTCCATTGATCTCGAGGCTCAGAACAACGAATCCTCTAGCTCCATGTAGCTCTCTTTTGCAGTCTCTTAGGACCTTTGACCATTGAGCTTATCCTGCTATATTCACTGTAAATCAACTTCGTCTGTAGATCTGAGCCTTCTATGTGCGAGATTTCAATATCGGGACCCAAGGTTAACATCCACACAATTTTCCTCAGCAGAACTAATATAGATCCATGATCTGCAACCTGCCTTCATCTGGACCGCCCGATCATGGGCACGCTAATATTTCTCCAATATTCCCTCATCCAATCAAGCATGCACTTTCAAGCCGTGGAATCCCCCACGTCTGTCGATCAATCCCAACACTTCGTTGTGGCCGTTGATCTTTACAGCTAGTACCACTTTTTGCGATTTGAAATCGCGACTTTATTTATGCCAGTTCGGATCATGAAATTATCTATGACCGTGGATCTGCACCTAATATTTTCTCTACCATCAGATATCTCTGTCTTTTAATCCATTTTGCAATTCGAAAAAATTCTTTCTTCCGCGCATGTTTTCCGAGTGGAATCGCCTCAGGCCGTCGATCGATTTTCGTCTTGATCTCATCCTTTCATCGCTTATCACCTTTAACAGGCCTTCCGAATACCAAGTTTAAATATTTACTCTCATATTTGGCTTGCAAAAACATGCTCCACCGTTGATATTCTCCATTGTGAATCTGGATCATTGATCCACGACGCCCCTTTATCTCATTTTCACTGCTGCATGTCTCTACCATTGGAGGGATCTACCGACGTAGATCAAAATTCCCTCTCCATCTGACGGTCTTAGCCAACGGATCCTATCGATTTGATAACCTGAGAGGTGTTTGTATAATTCTTTACTGAACAAGATTCTTTTCAAATCCTTCCAAGCCCATAACTCAAAAATTTAAACATAGTGCTAACAGTGGCCTCCAAGGATCTCTTCTCCTCTCTCAACATCAATGAAGGGCCCACTATTCACATGGGAGATGATTCCTAAATTATAGCAACAGGAAGAGGCACCATCATAGAAAAGCATGGTGTGTTCAGAGATGTCCTATATGTGCCCTCCCTTGCAGATAATCTGTTGTTTGTATAGAATATGACCCACACCGGCTCACCAAAGCAAGTGGTGTTTGGACTTGACTTAGTGGAGATCACAAAAATATCAACTGGGGAGATTGTAGTGAAAGGAATTACTGATCATGCCTCCAAGGCATATATTTTCTCTCACTTCATGCCATACATAGTTCCAGCATTACCTCAACTTTCATTTGAAGATGATGAAGATATAAACATTCCTTCACTTCCTATTGCAGTTCCGGTTTCAAATCCTAACATTTCAGATTCATATTCAGAAGAGCAGTCATCCCAATATGATCATACATGCTTGAGAGGTTCCACATGGAGGATTGCAAGGCAAGCCCCCATCCCTTTCTATCAGGAATACGGCTTGAAGAAGTTGGTTCCACACCTTTGGTGGACAACACTCTCTACAGATAGCTCATTGGAATCCTTTTGTATCTCACTCATTCGAGACCAGACATATCCTATGCTGTGAGTGCTGCTTCCAGATATATGCAGGAGCCACATGAGCTGCACTAGTAGGGAACAAAGAGGATATTGCACTATGTGCAGGGTACTATTGATTATGGGATCCATTATGCTGCTGGAGCACAGCTGGATCTCATAGGATTTACAGACTCAGACTGGGTAGGAGATGGAACTGATAGGAAATCCAACGCGGGTTTTGTATTCGTGATTGGATCCGGGCCAATTTGTTGGTCTAGCAAGAAGCAAGAATCCCTTGCACTTTCTTCAGCAGAAGCAGAGTATCAGGGAGCTGTGAATGCAACTATTCAGGCATTTTGGATGCATGGAATCTTGATAGAGTTCAAGATTCAAACTTCACCTACAATAGATCTTTATTGTGAAAACCAAAGTACAATCAAGATCTCCAGTGATCCTGTTCAGAAGCAGAGGACAAAGCACATAGAGGTTCACATGCACTACATTCGAGAACTAGTGCATGATAGAACCATCACACTGCACTACTGTCCAAGAGAGGATCAAATTGCATATATTTTTACCAATTCTTTTATTGAAATGACATTTTCTTTTCTCAAGTCTCTTTTGGGCATTAAGGCTTGATTCTCAGTTCCTATTTTGAGGGGGTTTTTCCCAAGAGGTTTTCCTACCTCATTTGTATTATGTCTCTTAGAATGTATATTGGGTGACCTATGGTCTTGTTACCAGGGCCCACAGTTTTCCAAGTTAGGATTCATGGGGGGGTGTTAGGATTATTAATCCTCCCTTGTTCATACTTTCTATTAGATTAATTAGCCTAACTTAGGAACCTTAATTAATTAATTGGGTCCACTAGTANCCTAGTGGGGACACATGCACCAGTCACTGGAGTGTGGGGAACATTGCTAGAGTTTAACTACCACTTACTGCATGTGCATGCATCAGTTTGGGCACCTCCTAGACCAATCCCTACAGTTTAGGAGCCACTGGGATTCTCGAAACCAACCTACTTCAGTTAGTTGGAGTTAGTACTAGTTAGTCTCAGTTAGCCCTCAGTTACTTTTAGTTAGTTCACAAACAATTAGCTAGTGCATGTCTTGCATGGATGCATGTGGAGTAGGCTCCTTTTCCCAGCTACCACACTCAGTTACACTGATTTAACTAGTTGTCACTGTTTGTTGAGTTGGTTGGACATTTGGGAGTTGATTTTGGACTCCGATATTGATTGAGAGACCAGGAGTCAGAGATTCAGTTAGATATAGTCATATCTACTTGGTAGATTCGAATTGATTCCTAATTCATTCAAATTATTCCTATGTAAACTATTGTAACAACAGATATTATTATTGTGAGTGATACTGTAAATTCCTGAGCAATACTTGTCTGTTTCCTATGTGGCTTGTTTTGTTCAGTTTTTATCTTCATTCTCCATTCTTTTGTTGCAAACATTATTAGAACTATCTACTTGAATATATAAATGGCATTCAAATTATAATATTTAGGACCATAAACATTCATCAACTTCCCCCTACAGCTTGATCCCATCATATGATAGGAGGCGGAAATGGTGTTTCTAGTTGCCAAGGAGTCTTGAATGGTGATCTCCAGATAATTTCCAATCCTCCTGAAGCGCCTTCAGTTTCCACAACAACAATGCTACATCCTTTCCAAATCCTATTCATAATAGTTTCCAAATGAGTACCTGTACATTTGGTTTCCTATACAAAGAGAATGACTAGTTTTTCTTGGAGAATTCTCTAGCATAGCATTTTATGTTTGGATGGGCTATTGATGCCTCTGATATTCCAAGAGATCAGTTTCATTAGGAAATTATAGGTTGGGTTGGAATAATTTTGTAAGTAGAGAATATTGCCTACACTCAACCAACTTGGTTCCTAGGGTTTTTAGCCTCTGCAGGATCTTATTTCCTTCCTCGTTTCTTGAGGTTCCTCATGGATTTCCACAAGTATTTTGGGTGGACATTCTGTATACCCAAATCACAATTCACATTGTCTTTGTGAAGGGCATCTATTAGTAGTTGTATTTTCTTGGGTGATATGGAGTTGTAGGCTTGCTTTTTACATGATTCCTTAAGAGCTTGTAGATCCAATTACCCAATTTATACATTTCTGATGTCATCATCCATTTGAATTTCCAACCCCAAGGAGGAGGGGTTAGGATTTATGTCCTGTGTTGTGGCATTGATGGGATGGTTGGATTCAAGCTTTCCCTTAGATTTTTATTTTGAGAAAGGTTACATGGTCGGATCAGATGGAGTAGATGATTCAGTAGGGACCTCATCATGTTGATTTTTTGAGGAGGGGATCTCTTCCTTAGATGGTTCCATTTCTTGATCTTGTTGAGAGATTAAGGCTTCAAATTTGCTTCTGGTTGGGATCTCTATCACTTGGATCACCAGATTTTTACGGTTTGGGTGTTTCCTTGTTGGAGCTTTCTTAAATCCATCTTTATCAGTATCTTCTTGCAAACCAGTTGGTCGTGTCCCGTTGAGAGGAAATTATCTATATAGATGTACATGCTCATAACATTTCTTGCATCTGAAGGGTACATGTTCATAATCAAGTTGTTGGATCCATTCCACATCCTCATGCACCAGACATATTGAATCTGCTAGGGTTTTGGCAATGTGCATGTAGACACATATTCTTGCATATGAGGTGCATTTTCTCATTGACATATGATCTGAGATTTTGACAAAATTGCCCAGGGTATTGCCAATGCTGCTCAATTTTTTTGCATCCCAGCAGTCATGAGGTAGAGTGTATAACCTAATCGTGACCAGTGCTCATGTGAAATATTCTCTGTCAGGGTTGTATCTCTCGATCCAATCTCTTAGAAAGAGGCTCGTTGAGTTGTATAAGTATATCCCTCCTTCCATGATTGATTCCTTGTCCTTCAGATAAGGGAAGATCACTGTGAAAAATCCTTTGGATCCCAATTGCAGATCAAAACTAGCTTTGGGATTCCACTTGGTGTTGATCCAATATAATAGAGCTCTTTCAGTGGGACAAATGTCTATGAATTTGCATATAATCGCATGGTCCTTCATGAATTGAATGCGTGTATTGATTTGGCTTGGGGGAAGCTTGATCCTTGGCCTAGTCTCAAATATCGTAATGCATGTGTTATTCCTTCGAGTCTTCCCATTTCCTTTTAATTTTAATGTAGCTTTAGGGTTTTCTTTCTCTTATCTAAGCCCTGATATTTTTGGTTTGTCATCATTTGTTTCCTTACTATTTCCTTCTTGATTTGGGTCGGTTTTCTTTTTGTCAACTGGGTCATCATATGCATGGGATTGATTCACAACTATGGATTCTGATTGAGGGAAAGAGGGGTTTCCATATCCACCTCTTTGTGTTTTCATCTAGTCAGTTTTTATTGGATCGTCTTGGATATGGTCCTGTTGAATCTTTGACATAGCTTATGTATCTCAATGTGGATGGGAAGGACCTCTGGTACCTCGCCCATGTGAAACCATGGAACCACCGAAAGAATTGAGGTAGAAACATGGGAACAATAGAAAGAATGAGTACGAGGTTAGGTTGTTCAGAGCGATTGCAGACTGCACATATGGTACATACAGTGTAGGAAGAGACGATTCATCCAAATATTTTCTATCGATTGTTCAAATATCAATGCTCCTGTTGTATTGTAAGAAGGAACTAATATAAATTTATTTCCATTAAATGTGATGGTTATATCTTTATTGCAAGTACTTATTACGATTACTTCTGTTTTTTGACGTTAACCTTCACTTTAGAGTAACTAAAAAATTTGTCTAAGGAATCAAGATGTTTTTGAAGACTATCTTTGTGCTTCAACAGTAACACTACATCATCTTTATAAATCATCAACAACAAAATAAACCTTTCTATGTGTATTTCCACTTCGTCATTGTTGCCAATCTAATCTTCTAGTTGATCTATGAATATTCCAAATGATGTTGGAAATAAGGGAGATCCTTCTTTTACCCCAATATATTATTAAAACTAGAAAGTTTCTTTTCTGCACTCAATTGAAATCCTACTTTCTCCATTCTTTCGTAAAATTTTATTCAAAGAACTATATCAAAGGTGTTAGTAAGATCAATAAAGAAAAGAAAAATACTATTACTTTTCCCTTACTCGTTCTTGACAATGTGATTATAAGAGTTTTCGAGGGGGGCAATGGTTGAATGATTACGAAGAAAAGTAACTTGAGAGGGAACCTTACATTGTTTTATTTTCCCCATTTACTTATCTTCATCTCTATAATGGAGACAAATAACTTGGGAAAGAGGTGATGCCACCCCCCCTTGGTGGCATGTTTTTTCCACCTCTGAGATCAAACACATAAACTTCAGAGCATGCAGGGACTTTAAACCCTTCTAGAGAACCAAATTGACGTGTTAAACCTTCTTTCACAGTGGATTTTCTTCAAATTTTGGGGTTCCGCAAATTTTTGTTTCTGCATCCAACTTTTCGCATGCTCCCTTCTGTAACTAGCTTTCTGCGTTCACATTTTCCTCCTTCGGATCTTAGAAATGATAAATCAGAAAGTTCACTTCCCCAATTTTCAAACTTTTGTAGATTTGCACTTTCGCATCCGCATTTCTCTTTCCACCTGCACCTTTCTGCACTTTCCTTTCCCGGTTCGAATAGAGAAAATTGGATCTTCGTTCCAAATTATTTTTGGAAGTTGGGTTTTCCACACTTCAACTCTTCCGCACCATCAATCCCCTTCAGCTTCACTCTCAACAGTCGATCTTCTTCTAGAAGCGGATAATGATCTAGCTCTGTAGATTTTTATCTTCTCTTTTGAGGAAATTGATCACGACCATTGGATCTAAATTTTCTTAGATCGATGGTGGACCTCAAAATTCATAGGGCAGATTTCATAGTTATTTCTTGCACATGAAAAAATTCTTTGTTCATGCTAGTTCACTCGGAGAAATCACTGACAGCCATAGATATCGTTCAACGATCAACTTTGTATGTTGATCTAAATCCTCTTGCAACGATGACTTTCCCATTTCGCGACACTGACAGCCATAGATATCGTTCAACGATCAAATTTGTATGTTGATCTAAATCCTCTTGCAACGATGACTTTCCCATTTCGCGACTCGAGAGCCCTTTTATCCTCCGCGCTCTTCCACCAGCGAAATGACTCTTGGTCGTTGATCTTCTATAAATTCTGATCTCCACCACACGATCTATGATCGAGAGGACGATTTAGTTTAGGAAAGTTTGGATTAATTTAGGCATAAATCCAACTTGCGAAATCCACCTTCAACCGTGGATTAACTCCTTGTACGATCTCGACCATCCAAGGATACCTAGAATTAAATTTGGTTTATCATTGATCGTTATAGTGATCGATCACTGCTCCATAATCCTGCAACAAGGTTAATCTGCACGTATTCATGAAATATTCAATTTATGGTTAGTCTAACTCCTATTCGATTCATCAGAGAATTGATCAATCGATATCTATTTCTCTCCCTCTCAGAAACCCTAAATTCACACATAGGCTTATCGCTCATTAAAAGAGATTTAAACAACCATTCAATTCATGAAATCACACACTCAGACAGAATTGAATTTACACAGACATTATGTTGAAATAGGATTTTTCATTCACACACTGAAACTATACATACAATTGTCTCAGAACTGGCGTTTTGATCTCCTTAGGCTTGATATATCTTTAATTGGCCTTTCCTGTGTCTTCTACAGGCCTTACTGACCTCTCTATCTATCTATCTATCTATGTCTTATGTCTCTTTTCTTCTTCTGTCTATCTATGCCTTGTAGGCTTATTGATATACAATAGGATTCATGAACCATTCTAGTTCAGATCCTCAATACTCTCAACAACATGCAAACCAATTCAAACTCTCAGACCTATCCTATGACTCGCTACCATTAATTAAGGGTTCTGTTTATGTGACTCATCACTCACTTAGTGACTCACTCAACTGACTCATTATCCATCTAGAATCACATATTTTACATAGGTTTAATTACAATGAGATGGTTTGAAGACCATCAATTCAGAAATGAAAGACCCCCTCTAGGCCTAATAAAACATGTAGTACTTGGATTTGGATGGAGAGCAGAATGCTCCTGCATCAAACTCCCCAGGAAGAAAGAAATATGACCTCCTTGTCATAACATTCCATGTTCAGTATGCCTGGATCCCAAACTTTGTGCTAAAGATTTCTAGTTGCTTCATGCTATTTTTTTCTTTGTCATCTTCAGTTATTTTGGTTTCCATATCTTCTGCTGCAATTCTCCACTAGCCTTGCTTATGCAATCTTCTTTTGTCATCTGTTTTCTGCCACTGTTCTGTCTATTTTCTCTGCTGATGTAGATCTTCATTCTTTCCTCATGCCTTCTTTGAGACATCTTCACCATCAACATCCTTAGTTCTTCAATCTCCATATCCAGTCTATCTTTTGGTTGGTACACCTATATCTTATTCTCTTGAAACTAATGTTCCTCTTGACTATTTTTGCTGCTGGCCACTTTTCTTTACTGTTGTAACAAAATCATATCATCATAAGACAATTCAATCCCTTGAATTCCCATATTCTCCTCTTCAATGTTGTCACTAAACATTTCCGTTATTTCATACATTAAGCAGTCATCTTTGTCAATCCTTGGATTGATCAACTAATATTCTAACATTTCTAACTCTTCATTATATTTTTTGAGGTTAGAAAGATTATCTTTATCTTCAGTAGCAAACTTTGTTACAAAAATTTCTTTTAGGTACTGATTACCTTATTGAGACAATAAGATATATTCTTTTATCATGATAGATTTATTTCTCTGTCTATCTTCACTCCCTTCATTACCTACAAACATACACCAATAATCAGTTTCAAAAACATGAGACTCTAAAGTCCCTGTTGATATTCTCTCAAGCATTATTTCTTTGTGTTGGCCTGAACATAACATCAAACATTCACCATCATCCTTTTCTCCAATATTCTGATATACAGGCTGCATACAATCTTCATATGATACCACATCATCTCCTATTACAACAAAATCATCTTTTGCTGTTATATCTTCTTTTTCTTCAGACTTACTGACAGTCCAATATGACTTTTCAACTTTTTCCCTCATCAGAATGTAATTCTTATTTTTCCATGTAGAAATATTTTTACACATTTCTTTTTCTTTCTTCATCCTCAGATTATATTCAATTAATTCTTTTATCATCACACCCCTTTGCCGATCTGAACTCTCCCAAGAGTCCATGATACTTTCAACTAGTCTCTCTTCCACACCATCATCTTTAAAGATAGTTCCATGTTCTGATTCACAATAGTGAACATATTCCTTTGTCAAGGCTCTAATTATGGTCGTGTTTTTTCAAAGAATCCATCCTATGCTTCATTTCTTCATCATCCTACATAAACACATTACCTGCAGTCACACACAAATCATTAGAGTTAAAAACATCAGACTCTTCATCTGTAGTCTTCACTAGATCTTCATCAGGTAATTCTGAACTTATCAGAGAGTTTAGAAAATCATCTTCAATCTTCGTTTCCTCATCTCCCCCAAGAAAAGGACCCTATTCAGGTTTACAATATGAAACCTCCATTTAAAATTCAACTTCTCTGAGTTCTTTCTTCAATCCATCAAACATATTTTTCCGTAGCTTTACCATAGTGAATGCCATATTATCGCCCTTTTCATGACCCAACCATACCTCTAACTCTCTTCTTCAGCTTGCATCTTCTCAAAGCACAAAATGTCTCTTTCTAATTCTATAAATTATTTGTTACATCCTCTCTTCTTTCTTTTGTTGTGGATTTTATCTGAACCCCTCCAATGACCTTAAATAGCCATTGTTTCTGTCTCTTTCTCCTCTCTTGTGAACTTCATCCTGTTCACTTGTGGACTGTAACTAATCCTTCACCTCCAACAAGTCTCCATACTTTTCTGCTATACCTCAAAAAGCTATCTCTCCTTGAGCTTGTCCTTTTGGTATCTCTGGTCCTTTCACTAGAACCTTTTGAGTATCTCCTTTTCTCTTCTTGTATTCTGTAGGTCCACTCCTCTTTTTTTTTGAGAACATGCACTAGTCTTCTCTTGTCTAACCTCTGTTGGATTTCTCAGGTTTTTCCACTGCTTCCTTTCAATAACTTCTATGTTCTTTGCTGCTGTCAAATATTTCCTAATAGATTCATATAACCAAAGTTAAAATACAAACATCAAACAATCCATACCTTCAGACTTTTCACTTATACAGTTGGCTGAAAAACATCTCCACTGCTATAATAACTCAAAAATTTGTAAAAATTTAAAATTTTTCATGTGACATTAAATGTCAAATGTCAATGCTAATGAACCATTAACCATTAGCGGATATTTAAACAGTTTGAAAGAGAAACGAATATTACTTCTTTTATGTAGTTCTGTATAACTTAAAGGCTTATATTAAATACTATGTTAGTATTGTTTTAACATAGTAGTTGCAATTTTCAGAAAGTAGAAAAGAGATTTGACTCTTAACTAATGCTAAGTATGTTATTGTTTTCTTTTGTCAAGTAGGGAGAATCACTTAGGTGTGATCGGGGCTTACTTAGCTTATAGCTAACGCAGTGGAAATGATGGGTCTTTTTATAGGTTCTAACAGGTAAGTGTTTTGTTCCAGTAGAATATCCAGATCAAGAAAGATACTTTACTAGCATAAAATATAATGCTAGTATTAAAATGTTTATTGCAACTTGTCTCTATAAGAGGTAACGTTGACCTTGTGAACGTCATCAAACTGCCTATTGAGGGTAAAAATAATAACTGTGGAAGAATAGGTTAAATGAAAACCAGTTTACTATCAAAGTGGAACCAAATCAAGCTGGATGATTAAGATAATTTTTGAAGACTACTCCTACTTCTGCTCATAAGTTTTCATGATCTAATTTTTAATTAAGAAAAAGATACGTTCTCGCCAGCTTATGTTTTACATTTCAAATCTGACATAACCCATTTAGAGTTGGTTTTCAAATCGTATTCATTTGATTTCTTTTGCAAACATAAACAAAATACTCTGATTTGTTAAACTATAACTTAATCTTGCTTGTCCACAGAGTTTTTTTTTCTAAGAGATCTTAAGTCATCGTACTCATTAGATATATTACAAAATTTACCCTTACCCTAAGGTTTCTCTTATTGGATGATTTCTTAAAAGATAGAAAACTATTTGACTCTTAAACTGTTTTTCTCTATAATTAGTCATTGGTTTACAATTGAGACTCATATCAAGAGTAGATAGGTGGTACTTATTTGATTTCCCAACTGCGCATTGTTTTGTAGAAATTGGTCCAAGGTTTCACTTGTATTTAAAAGAGTTCATCTTTACACTTTAACTTTGCTTAGTAATATTTATACTTGTGTCTTTTTACCATGATTCTTAGTGTAACCTCTAACTAAAATTACACTTTCAAATACAGTTGTTCAGAATTGTAATTTCCTTGAGGTATTATTACCACTTTATATAATATGGAAGGGCTTATATTGCTTGGGCCATAGTTACACCATCACTCTCAAAACCCCATGATTCAAATGATTACTTCAAGGGATGATTAGATTATCCTTCTCAAAAATGTTTTACTATTAGAAGTAGAGTCATTTATTTATACTATAACCTAGTTAGATAATAAAATATTCTAACTTGTCTAGTAAAAAGGAGCCATTAATTTACTAATCCTATGGTTTTAAACTAAGTATCGACCCGACCATGCATAATTACATTATTGGCAATCAAAATTTACATTGTCGAAATGATTTTTGATTTTTGATTTACAATGATTTAATGCAAATTGGTAAACTGCATATTCGACTATTGATTTGCAACCCACAAAGGTGAAAAATGACCGAGGACACATGGAGGTGTTTTATCCATTAGGTTAAGTTTGACTTAAAATATTACCTGAACCCTTCACTTCTCATCGATGGGGTTTATTCGACTGTGGTGCGGCCAAGCTGAGAGCTCATGGCCATCATGGCTCTGTGTTGACATCCGAGGTGTAAAAATGTGCTCCAAAATCGCTGCAAGTTAGTGTAGGTGAGAACATATTGTGGTTTTCGAAACTTGTTGATTGTTGTGGATGCACTTATGTATTGAGGCTGGTTTTTCTATCGACTTGAGAAACTGAGGGTGTGGTTTTAGTGCACGGTGACAAAGTGCTTCTGCCTCTGGTTGGTTTGCTTCCTTCGTGGTGTTTATTTCCTTCAGAGCATGATTCAAGGTTTTATGTTGCACTTGGCATATTCATAGTTTCTAGCATTACTCTCTGAGGTACCATTGAGATGGTTCAACTGGCTTCGCTTCCATGCTTTCTCCAATACGAGTTCTTTACCAGGTAATGGCCAGACATTGTTTACATTTTATGAAAAATCTCTATTTTCCATTACATTTTTAAGATTATAATTATTATTGTTATATTTTGCAAGTCTCTCTCTCGGTTTTGGATGTTGGATGCTAGAACGTCTCTCAAACTTCAGCCACGCAATCCTTGGTAAGTCTCGATGATATCTGATGGTTTTTCCTGCACTTTATGTTGTGGTGGTTGAAAAAATGGAAGCTTCGTCGTGCTGGTTGTTGGCTCGGCCTTGGTTTACTATTATGTTATTGCTCCTTGTTTTTATAATTCTTTTAAATCCCTAGAGGCTATTATGTGGAAATGTTTAAGGTTGTTGTAGCCATGACTTAAGGTTTTTGGTTGAGACTTCATGGCATGGAAAGATGTAAAATATTTTTGAGTTAAAGGCTTGACTTTAAACCGTGACATTAATGTTCAACCACTGGGTGGTTACTTGAAGAATTAAGTGGTTTTTGTAAAAAAAGAAAAGACAGTACATTTAGATTTTCTTGTAAACAGACAAAAGGTTTTCACTTGCTTTGAATTGTAAGTGTAATATTTTTTTTTGATTTACGACTTCAATTTAAACTTGTATAAATCGTTTTGATCAGGCTTAAGCCTTGACAGATGTTATAAAAGGCCATAGGCCACTAAGCTTATTACACTTCGTCTCTGTTTAGTTTTGTTTACAGTATTACTTTTAATTTATATTTACATTTAGGTATAAATGGTTTATAGTAATTTTTACTATTTAATTTGCACAGTGTTATTGGGTGAATAAAATATTTTGTTTCTCTGAAAAGGTTATTATTATTCGATAATCTACAGTTCTGTAATTAAATGGTTTTTTAGAAATAATTTTAGCTCTGTATTTATTTTGTTTTTAGTAACAATTATTTACTACTGTTATTAAGTTTATAAAAACTCGGTTAGGTTTTTGTGTTACGAAAAAGAATGTAAAAGTCTATTTCAGAGATGAATCCTATCTCTTGTAAACCCTAGATAGTTCTTGAGGGTTGCAGTAATAACACATGTGCTTACAATAAACATAATGTAATAGCAAGCTTGAATAATAATTATAATGACCTATGAAGTAATAACTAGGTTAAACCCTAAGTAAAACTTTTACTGTTCCTATATTTGTTTATTTAAATTTATTTATTGTATTTATAATAAGTGTTAATACTAGTATTAATTCTATGAATATTATAAGTACTAGTGATTATTATATAATCTACTCTTTTCTGTAATTAGCACTAGTAGAAAATGAGAAATTAATGACTAAAAAAATGACTAAAATCAGGCTATAAACGACTATTTTTGAGTCGGTGACTAATAGTAGCAAATTACCACTATCTTATAGCTAGTCGTATTTCACTAGTCATTAATAGCTTAGTAGTCATTGATTTAGTCATTGATAGAAAATGATTTAGTCATTGATAGTCAATGATTTAGTCATTGTTTTAGTCATTGATAGTTAATGATTTAGTCATTGATTTAGTCACAGATTTAGTCATTGATTTAGTCACTGAGTTAGTCATTGATTTAGTCGTTGATTTAATCACTGATTGCAGCCATTAATGACCAAATGTACGACTAAATAAACTACTAGATGTTAACATATTAATGACTAAGCTAAATACGACTAAGATACGGGAAATTAGCTACTAATAGTCGTATATATGTGAATTTAGTCGTTTTTGTAGTCACAAATTTATGATAGGGCACAGAGGAATCGAACCACCAACCTCCTGCCTATAATTAGGCAGGCACTCTACCATTGAGCTAGAACCCTTTAAGAAGTTGTTATTGCTTGACAATGATGATATTCAAACAAATTTATGATAGATATCAACTACAAACTACATAATTATTACTATTACAACTTACCAGTAACTAGTATTTATGAAAGTAGTCATTTATGCAGTGGAAAATTGTAAATAAGAAGGAGTTTCGTTGGATGATTTCGCAAATCTCGATGTTTCGATCCCTACTATGGGATCATCATTAGGAGACAATTGAAGCGTGAGGTAAAAGACCAAGAAGCCCGTCAGTATTTATAGTTAGTGTGAAGCATAATAGGTTCTAGGTTTTTAAGTCGGTTTTAAGTGTTAAAATTTTTTAATTATTTTATTTTTAATTTTTAGAAATCATTATTATGAAAATATTATAATAAGGTTTAAATATCTAAATTCAGGCGCTTTGGGAACTTCTCCAAAATCCCTCCAGACACATCATTAGCATCATTGACTTTAGGCATTTGCGTAGTGCATCTTTGCATTCTCTTATGCCTGGGGGGTCAGCAGATTTTATAGACATTATCAAATAAGCATAAAATTTCAATCATCTGAGTAAAACTAGGCCATCTAAGTAAAACTAGGCCACTATCAAAGCAGATCGAGAGAAAAACAAACTCTTCTTGTACTGTAATGAAATACGAAGCCAATTATGCAAACATGCTTGAAATTTTTTAAGATTTAGACAGTTAAACTTAAACCTGTCTGCAACACAAGATCAATTCATGCATGGCCATTAAAATGTAAAAGCAGATAGGAAAAATTCAAAACTCACATAAAAATGATGAATTCAAAATGTATCTTTGACTTGTATTCAGGATATAAAGTTGTTAATCCCTTGAATCTTGTAGCATTTACAATTAAAATCACAAATTATAATAGGTCAACGGCCATTCTATAAATTGTTACAAAGCAGTTCTCCAGATTTCTACATGTCAGAAAATTATGACAAACAAACAGACCATGTACTTCAGCTTAATAGCAGTGCAAGTTTAAATTTTTCATAGTCAGCCACACTGACATTTTAGTTCAAAGGAATCCTACAACCACGGTGCACTTTGTAACATATCCATTGCAAGATTGATATCCAATTTAGAATTTGGCGTGATATTAGTATTCTAAAGGAAAAAAAGCCAATAGAAGAATACTTACAAGGACAAGTGTTAAATGCTCGTTTAATAGAATAACAAATGTAGCCAATACCTAGAATCTAAAAGCACATTCTAGGAAGGAAAAAAATATGTTTTAACTGTCAAACCCCAGGAATGTATTGGAGCCTAGATTTAAACCTAAGAATACCTACAGAACTGAACTTATGGTCTTGCTTAAGCACAAAAAATGTCTGGGTTACAAACATTGCTCATAAATATAGTCACTTTGTTCACCAGCAATGAATTTTTGAAAATAGATTTTAGCACACTATCGATCTGATTATGTTCTGTTATAAAATTACACTACATAAACTGTCTTCAACTTTGAGCTATGAAGTTCAAGAACTTACCAAGAATCATCTGGATTTCCTGATTCACGGGCAGGAGGTGGGTCAATAGTATTCAGGCTTCTAGGACAAGAATGAGTATTAATTCTCTTTTGCCAAATGGCAAGATCACCTTTTTCATAATTCTTTTCCCAACACAAAAGTCCTGCTATTTCTTCAATTTTCTCTTGTTCCTGCTGGAACTCCTCTTTTGATCTCTACCAAGAATGGTAATATTGCTTCCAATTGATGGGAGGACCAGAGAGAATCCAATATCCACCTGGTCTCAAGACTCCATCCACTTCTATCAAATACATACCATCTACAAACAAATGAAGCTACACAAATCAATTTGAGAATCAAATCAATAAATTCGAGGCTCTTCTATAGCTCAGAATTTTAACTTTAACAAAAGCATTAATCCTGTAAAAGTCCCCAATACCATTTGCAGTCCAAGGTATCAAACACCGTGAACATTGAGACATGTTAAAAGCCCTGGAAGGGTAAGGAAGCTGCTGTGTCCCCATTACACCAATCATAGCAGGCACGCCTCGCTCCAAAGAAAACTGCACTTGGGCTTCATGTGAATCCCTTGGTGCAAATGACATGGTCAAAACATTTCTCTTCAAAATTTATGCACCCTAGCTTGCCACCTAAGCATGCCATAGGGATTTCAGATAAGGGCATATCCTCAAACTCCATAAATCATTGCAAAAACAAAATACAGGACACTACTGTATGCATGCAATTGATGTACAACCATGAAATGGGCAATCTACAACCATTTTCAAATCTGTCATTGTTTAAATCGATTCCAATTATTCGAGAAGCTCCTGCAATTCTTGCCCCTTCAGCAGCCTACGTAGTTAAAGGCCAAATCAGAAGTCTAATAGATAATTAAAGAGTAAACTAGTTGTGACCAGAGGCGTTCTCGAGCACAGGGGAGATGTTGTCACATTTGTACAGCTGTAATAAAATATTATTAAAGAGTAAACTAGTTGTGTCCAGAGGCATTCTCGAGCACAGTATGGGGGAGTATGGGGAGATGTTGTCACGTTTGTAGGTGACGCTATAATAAAATAGTAATAAATTTTATACCCAACATGTTGATCTATCCAACATGTTGAACCCTTCTTGGGTTTGGCTATGTTCAAAGTTGCACCCATCCCTGATTCCATAACAAAATTAATTTTGAATAAGAAATCCAATCAAGGAAATTATCATGGATGGTTTTATTAACAATCCAGCAAACCACACTTTAAGAATTACCCACTTTGTAAAACATTATATAGTTTAAATTAGTATCAAAAAGTCCAGGAAGTGATTTACCTATTGAGACACCACAACTCAAAATACAGACTTTGTCAAGAGGAGCCTTTGGATTAATTTTGGCAACACAACCGACATGCACAACAGTGTACTCGCTGAAAGTCGATGTACCAAGGAAATGGTAAATCGGTTTTCCATTGATTGAAAACCTTGACTTTCCATCATTGATAATAACCCCTCTTTCAGTATTAATCCTTAGAAGATCACACATGTGGCTCTCCTCTGACTTGCAGTGTCTGTATTCTCCACATTCTCCAGTAAATATAGGAAGCACACTGTCACCCTCCTTGAGGTCAGTCACCCCTTCTCCAACACTCTCAACAATTCTGTGTCAACCATGTTATAATTATAATTATAATTAGTAAGCAACAAATCACCAGAAAATTCATATCATTTTTCCCTCTTGAAATTCTACATCTCTGCTACTATGACTAATCAAATTTTCTCAAATTTTTTTTAATACAAACTTCATGGCAAGAATAGAGTGTATACAAAAAAAAATTGAGACTGGGGAGCATTTCATATTTTAGTGCCCCATCTACTACAAGATCAAAGGAAGGTTCCATTTTCTATTCAGAATAGAAAGGACAACTTGTTGTGCCAAGTGAGAAGAGAACCAGAGACCTTTACGATAAAGCGAATAAGCCTAATAACAAAACCAAGATCCCATAAATGAGGTACTAGTGGTGTCCAACCGATAGCTCCTATTCAAAGTTTGATCAATAATTCTATGGCTCTATATTGCATCCCATGACCTCTATGGTTTGGGTTTCACTCTCCAAGTGCACACTGCTTCCTAGCATACTACCAATGGTCAATTGAAGGATTACTCATGGAAAAGGTCATCCAAGTAGGTCTAGTGGTGCCATCTTGCTCTTGGGGGATGGTGGCAACTTTCCATGCCAATATTGTGGCTCGTAGTGCTTGGATCGATAATCTACAACCGAGCTTGGCATCTGGTTTCCACCCCAAGCCATTGTTGGTCTCCCTGCATTGAATGGTAGCTAGAGTTTTAGTTGGTTAGTTACTTGTTTCAATATTTTTATGTAGCCCTGCGAGAGTGTGCCCCTTCACAATCTATCAGCAATCTATGGGAATAATCTAGATTAGGTATTTGCTTAAGCTTGCACTTGTTGATGTATACTTTTTGCAACACACCATTTTCATAAAATGGTTTTTTAATAGTATTCAAAGCAAGCATTTTTCAAAAAAAAAAGAAATTCAGCACATCAACAAAGTAGAAATGATGGATGACACACCCAAAGAACCAAAACTTGGTGAGGAAGTGCGGTTGACTACAACATGGTTTGATTCGCACCTTTGGAAACAATGGCAAACATGCATGTAGAAAGGGGTGCCAATTAGACCTAGAAGGCGGGAGATCAGTAAAGGAGAAGAAACCAGAGCAGTGGGAGAATATCACCTTAGGCCTAAAGCAGTTTACACTCGAATCATAGCAACAACAGACAGTCGTATCTAGCCTTCAAACACAGAAATATGGCCAACATATGGATATAGCCATATTTGGCTATATACATGGAAAATACATTCAATGTACCCCTGGCCATAATTTAGATGTATCTTGACCACATTGATCATATTCAATTGTATTTTGGCAGTATCATATCATATTTTGGCTGTATTTATCGTATTTCAGTCGTATTTTGGCCATATTTTGGAATACTCTTGTATCTCTATCATATTTGTTTTATTCAAGTACATAATTTTTCCATATCATATCAGATACCATTGGTATACAGTAACTATGTTTCAACAACATAAACATGAGGCCTTAAAGAAAGGAAGAAAGACTATGGGCAGAAGAATAATACTAGAGCATATACCTTGTCGACTAAGACCAACTTTAAACACTGGACTCAATCTTCTTGCAGCCTGAGAAACCTAATACACATGCATGCAAAGAATATCTTGGAATATAACAAGAACAAAGATTAATATATTGGAATATAGGGGTCTCGAATCTCAATTTCCCAACATAAAAAGGATTCCTTAAGATTAAGATTATTAACAAGAAACCAGACATTTTATTTATTACGAAACATAGTTACCCAGTGACAAGATGGAAAACTTAGTTAATCAAGTCTGGAGAAGCTGCAAATGTGTGCAAAAGCTCAAACAGGAAGTGCCCAAGTTTTTCAACACTTTGGAATACAAAGACAGTAAAATATGAAGAAGGAGTAGGAAACAAGTGGTAGATCTCAATCTGGATTCACAGTGCCTCGTTTTCCTTTGAAGTGGTAACTTACATTTATGCCCCAAATTATATGACCAGTAATATAGAAATTTGGTCACTCAATGACATAAAATAAAAATTTTGTTTCAATTTCAATTTGTAGTTTTTAGGTGATGGTCCAACTCAGATTGGGTTGTACAGGGACATTTTAATGCCATTACGAGATTATCTAAAAAGAAAGAAGAATGGATCAGTCTTCAAAAAAAATTGTGATTTTATCAATGACACATTGACAACTAACAAATTACATTCCCTGATGGAAGGGTGTTTTAGTTGAAAGTAATGGACAAAGAGGTTCCAAATTCCAATCTGATTGCAAAGAGATTAGATAGATTCCTAGTCAGTACTTCCATGATTCATCCTGATCTAAGAATCAAGTTCTGACCATTGGCTGTCCTATTCTCTATTGAGAATATTTGGAAACATTCCATTCAAATTTGAGAAAATGTGGTCAACATGCTCTTAGCTATCTGAAAATTATTGATCAAAAGTGGAAAGAGGGAAACTACTTCTATGGCACAAGGATGTATGTCCCTCAAAGGAAACTAATGTTTCTAAAGAAGAATCTTGAACAGTGGAATAGGGAAGCATGTGGAATATCTTCCATCAAAGTGAGCTACATGAAGCACAAATGGCATACATATATATAAAACATAATCCATGAAGGCCTTCTAGATGAGTTATCCACCCAGGGAAGTAACCTGGTGAGTAAAATTTACACAACCCACAGGAGCTCAAAGAGATTAGAAAAAAAAAGAACTTACAGTTAAATGGCCCAAGAGAGTGATAGGAACACCATATTTTTTTTTATCTTTTCCCCAAGGAAAATCTCATGGGATAGTCCTCCTACTTCCCTAAAATATCCAGACGAAGGGCAGCTTAGCCACCAGCCACAATAGCTCCTGGAAACCTAGCAGGACTATGTGGGACTCGAACTTTAGCCAGACTAGAATCAGAGACCTCATGGTGAACTCCACCTTGAAACAGCCCATTCAAACCAATTGAGCTAACCCACTGCATCGATAGAAGACCATATATGATCAGAATACCATAATAAAAAATTAAGAACTTCAACAGAATATCAAAACTCAAAGCAGGATGGGTTAGTAACAGAGGACAGGGGTAGTTGCATCTTCCATTAGGGACTATTTTCAGAATCTGGTCCTAGAACCCCAGTTCAATAGAAACAAGGCAATTCAAAAGGTTGGATACTCTTTCCCATGGTTGATTTCAAAGAAATGGGACAATTAGCTTGTTAAAGTGAGTTATGATGTATGAAGGCTCCAGGACCCACCAGTTCTGCATATTTTATCAGGATTGTTGGAAAATAATCAAGGAGGATGTATGGAGAGCAATGGAGAAACTCAGGAGGCCCAAATCTGTTTTGAAAGTTCTAAGCACCACTCATATAGCCCTCATCCCTAGAAAAGAAATTTGTTTGCTCTAGACGAGTATAGGACAAACTCACTATTCAATACTTCTTATGAGATAGATAGTCATCAATAGACTTCAAAAGGTTCTTGGATGATTTAATTTCCAAAGAACAAAGTGGTTTTGTTGCAGGGAGAATGCCCATAGATGGAATTATTACTGCTCAGGAAACGATTCAATTGAAGAAATATTCTCAAAAGCCAAGCTAATAAATTTATGTCAAAGGGATATGCTCATATCAATTGGGACTTCATTATCAAAATGCTTTGCATCTCCCAATATTGGAGGAGTTGGGTGAGAGTGGAATTTTCTCTATCTCAGACTCATATATTGTATTTTCAATTTTCATTAACTACTCTAAATATGCTATGAATTGGCCCTTTTCTGGTTGCTCAAAATAAGGGCTTAGGGGAGGGGAAATCAGCATTTTTGGCCTGAAATCCAGCAGGAACCATTTGGATTGGTTGAATTGCAGATATCACATGTTAACATTACACAATCTAGTTGCAGTATATTTGAGGGTGTTGAATCCATTTCTGCATTAAAAATGGCAATTCCATCAATCAAAAATTGTGTTTTCAGCAAAGATTGCATTGCCGGATTCTAGTGATGGAAAACTGGAAAAGGTCAAAAACATAGGATATTTAGCCACCTTTTGATTAATCATTAATGGTTCTCCTTGACTCCTGTTTGTCCCAAATAGAGGAACTAGAAGAACAAGGCAAGGAGCTTCTCTGTCTCCCTATCTTTTCATCCTCACGGCAGAGGCCCAAAGAGATGGATCAATAAAAGTCAAAAGATAACAGCAAATAAAGGGTGTCCAGATTGCAGAAGGAAAGGATCAGATCTCATCTGCAATTGTTGACGACACACTATTGGCAAGTGAATCCACAATTCCTAAAGACGAAATATTGAAGCAACTCTTACAAATCAGATGCTTCTGGAGGTAAATCAAAATTCTTCTTCAATACAACCATCAGGATTCAAGTACATATAAGCACAGTACTCCACTTCAAAAATACCTCCCATGCTTCAATTACAATATATTTTGGGGTACCTTTATCCAAAGAACCATTCATGTGTCTGAAGTGGGAAGAAGTGATCCCCAAAATCCAAGCAAGATTGGAGAACTGGACCTTTAAAAACTTTCTGTAGGGGGGTATGCAATCTTCAAATCAATTCCTTTAAAAACTGGACCCTTAAGAACTGGACCTTTAAAAAATTTCCGTAGGGGGGTATGCACCTTTATAAATGCAGTCTTCAAATCAATTCCTGTGCATGTCTTTTCAGTGTTCAAGGCTCCTGTTAGAGTTATCAAGGAATTGGCACATAATAAAAAAAATGCTTTGTTTAATGGTGCTGGACAAAGTAAAAATGGACCTTAGTAGCATGGAATGAATTCTGTGCTCGTAAGACTAAAGGGGAATTGGTATTGGAAATTGAAAATTCTTAATATTGAATGGAAATATGCACAGAATATTACTGACAAGGACTTAACAAGGGTCAACGACTTTTTAGAAGGGTCCTCCAACAAATTTCTTTTGGGAGTATGCATGGACCCAATCGCAACCTTTAGATAGATAATTTTTTTCAGCATCCCTGATGATCTTTCAAAGCACTGAAACCCAGTATATACCCCTAATACAGCACAACATCCCTGATGATATTTCAAAGCACTGAAACCCAGTATATACCCCTAATACGGCTCAGCCAGCCAGCAGACAGGTTCTACCAAATGGGCCCCAAGTCCAACAGATCCCTATTGAATAGAGGAAGGAAAGAACCTTTTCAACATTAAGGATGGATTGAGGTGACTAACTACCAAGAAAATGAAAGGATCCCACAATAGGGCCTGCAAATATAAAACAAATGGACAAGATAAGGCTATGAGAGAATCGACGAAACCAAATTGCATTCTTTGATGATGAAAACAAGTTGAGTTGGAGATGGGACAGTACACAAAAGTTCACAGTCAAACAAGGTTATACCTTCCACCTTCAGGACTTGACAATATGGATAGAGAAACAGCACTTGGAACAAGATATGTAAGAGGGATTTGTGGCCTGAGGTGGTTGCCTTTCCATGGTTTGAAGTTCAGAAGAAACATAATCTAATCTACAAAGGTGTGGTTTTGTTGGCCCTATATATGCCCTAACTATAAGGAAAACAAAGAAACAACAAATCATTTATTGATGAACTGTAAACTATCTTTTAATTGCTGGAGTGATCATGAATTTATGATACAAAGTCGAAAGGAAAGTCAAGATCTCCAACCAAATTTATAAAGAATTGGCCTTAAAGAGAGATGCCAGTCAGGAATTATAAATAAAATCTGGGGTATAGAACCCTTCTTCATTGTTCAGAATGTCTGGAAGGAAAAGAATAATGGAATTTTTAGAAACAAAAAGCAATATGCAATTCAGGTATTAAACAGAATGAAAAGGAATACACAAGAAACAATCAAATCTATGAGATGAATAAGGATTGCTCTTCCCTGGTAGGGAGAAATGGAATTTCCAGATCTGGACATGGGAAATGAAGAGATGTTTATCTTCAAGAGGAAGCAAAAACCAAAAATTTCAGCAATGCCAAATGGCAGAAACTGTGAAAATTACAGCTCACCAGATCACGGTTACACTTTCAATCATTTACTTTAAAGTTTAAATTAACCCAGTAAAGATAAATGCAACACACTGATAAGAAACCAATACAAAGAAAGGCAAACACAAGATGTACCCTCGAAACCCCAATGGAGAAAACCAGCCAGGAGTTTTGTCTTTTATTGCATATTTGTTAATCATCACTTACAAAGACACGATTCCAGATATGACTCACCGGATCTCAGACTCTTGACTCTCACCGTGCCCAAACCCTCAGCAGAAAAGACAAACCCCAATAGAATATATGACTCACTTCTGTCCTTCACAAGAGATATAACTCCCTCTTGTCACTCAAGAGATATGACTCACTCTTGACCAATATGCAAGAGATATGACTCACTCTTGTCCACTGTGTTTAATACAACTCTCAATAGACTCTTCTACAACATCACTTTATGTCAATACCATGGGTCACAACAAGATTCTGTATATGACTAAACGGATCTCAGACTCTTGACTCTCACTGTGCCCAAACCCTAAGCAGAAAAGACAAACCCCAGCAAAAGATATGACTCACTTCTGTCACTCACAAGAGATATAAATCCCTCTTGTCACTCAAGAGATATGACTCACTCTTGTCACTCAAGAGGTATCAATTGTAGACAAGACAATTAAGGATTGTCCCTTCCAAATACTCTCCCATCCCAAGCCTTTTCAATCTTTTATGTGGAAACAATCTGCAGCTGTCAAAGGGACTGGGCATATTGTTTGGCCATTCAATCCCTGCTCTTTTTTGGGTTGAATCTATTGGCATCAAGGTGGTTTTCTCTCTATAATAGTCAACTTATTCTGCTTTTTCTGAGGGATACAAGTTTTAGGGTAACACAAGCCCTGCTCTTCCATTTTCGAGGTCAGATCTTTTGCTTTTGCTTTTGCTATCATTCGAGCAGCAATCTGTTTGTGTATTGTCAACTGCACCAATTTCCATTCCTCCCCCATTGGGTGTTGGTAGAATGGTGGGAGCAACAGGGATTTTTTAGTTAACGCTGAGACTTATGGAGTGGCATTTAAAATAAGATAGGGAGTGAGACAATGCTAGTGAGACAATGGCAATTAGTGCAGTTGAGGATAACTACAGATGGCAGGAAAGATTCTTATGATCTTTCCCCTTACTGGGAATTGCCCTTGGTATGGAAAATGGGTCCAGGATTTGGCTGTGAACTGTGTGAACATATGGTGAGCTCCCTCCAGATCAAAAGGTTTTAAGTCTCCTCATTGTGGACTTGCCCAGGCTGGATTCAAACAACATTTACACTTGAAGCCCCACTTCAGGGCCTCTATCCACACTCCCTGAACTCTACAATCACTCACTATAGAGAAGCTTCCAGATGTTCCACATCTTATCCCTGATTTTTATAGTATAAGCTCTAGCCCCTAGGGCTCTCAATAACCTGGAGATAATGTGGAAGCTGACTCAAAATGTGAAGAACAAGTTCCACAATCTGAAGATGAGGGTGATAGAACAAGAAACGGAAATAAGAAAATAAAGAAACAAATTATCTGAGATCAGGAAGCAGTTGCAGGTGATGAAAGGAGAGCAGCAGCGAGGACAACAGTACACTATTATTGATTGGTGAAGCTTCTTGTCGAAATTCTGATCTATTTAAAAAAAATTGGAACATCCACATGCTGCTTGTAGGAGACTATATACTGAAGCAAGACACTGCATAAGGAACCAGGCTACCTTTTTGGACACCCTGCTGCTCATAAGAAGACTTACATGTTGTCCCTTTTATCATTTTGATCTATATGATGATTTGCAGTACTATAATAGTAACATAGTTGATTCTGCGTTCTATATTTCCAATGTAAATGGCAATGTTATACATATATTGCAGTACAATCTGCCAACTGCAGGTAAATTAGCCAGAAATTTGTTTGTAGATGGCAGTATTCGAAAATCAAGATAATAGAAATAATGTATATACCTATAAAGAAAAATGGCAAGGACAATTCAGAGAGAGAATTGCAAGCCATGTTCAAACTATCTCAGGTTGCTAGTTTCTGTCTACCCTATTTTGTATAAGTATTTGTATCATTAATGAAATTATAAGCTCTTTTACCAACCAAAATAGAACATGTATAGAAACTCCGGAAAAGAAAAAGAAACAAAAGATATGTATCAATTGATAAATTACGTGCCAAATCTCAAACACACAGCTGTGACTTGTGCTGTGCCTACAAAGAATAACAAAATTACATCAGTAACAAAAATAGTGGACATCAGAAAAGCAAGGGATGACTACAATAGTAATAAGATAAATAATTTTTGAGACTGCCATTGTAAGTTCCATCTCAGAAAAAATATGATGCATAACTTACAATGGATGGCTTTAGTACATCCTAATTACGGATTACCACAACAGCTAATATTCACTATCTTGGCCTGCATGGGTGTGACTCATTGGCGGTTCAGTTGTTATGAAGTCACTTGTTGTAAATTGGAGGTCACGAGTTCAAATCCCACCCGGATTTACCTGTGTCCCATGTCTTGCGGCGGGTGTGGGGAACCTAGGGGTATAGTGTTAACAGGAATGGATCCTTGGACCCCGTGTCACGCAAGTACCAGCCCAGCTCCAGTTGTTGATTCCCCTAGTTACCAAAAAAAAAAGTATTCACTATCTTGAATTTTTTAACTTCTAATAAGTCACTTGTTGTAAATTGGAGGTCACGAGTTCAAATCCCACCCAGATTTACCTGTGTCCCATGTCTTGTGGTAGGTGTGGGGAACCTAGGGGTATAGTGGTAACAGGAATGGATCCATGGACCCCATGTCATGCCAGTACAAGCCCAGCTCCAGTTGTCGATTCCCCTAGTTACCAAAGACGAAGAAAAAATATTCACTATCTTGAATTTTTTAACTTCTAATGTTGTTTTATATTTTACTGTATTGTTGGGATATCATCAAGTTATATATCTGGTAGCGGCTGCAACAGATTATGCTTTGTTTCATTGAATTTCTTCATCTTATTTTACATTTCAAATTTATCAACTGATCTGAGCTGCCTTCCTGATAAGGAAGAGCATTTTGATGTTTCCAGAATCAAATATTTCTAGGGAGATGAGGAAGCTATCTTTTAACTACAAAATATTTCTATGGATTTGCTTCAGAATATAAAGATATTCCTCTTATACATTTGACGGACTAAATGCCGCATCGACAAAAATAAAATCCAAACTGGATAATGTTAAAGCTTTCAAAACAACGAATGCCAGGACTTCATAAAATCAATAGAAATAACAAAGGATTTCCGACATATAGGAGAATCGATGATCAAATCTAATTTTGGGTAGTTGTTTTCAATCTTACTATACAGTAAAATGCATTGTAACATTCAAACCCTAGGCAACTCGGGCAACAAAATAAAATCCAGACTCAGAAAGCAAGTAGCGACTTTAGCTCTCACCTGGAAGGAAACCTGTAGCTCTCACCTTCTCCACAATGTCTTGAAATACATCCCTTGAATCATCCTTGGCCTTTTTCATAAATTCTCTAGTCGCACCCTCATTATTTAAACCCCCCTCATTCTCGTCACTCCTTTTCTTCCTCTTCATCCTCTTCCATTTACTCATCCATATTCTTATACAAAATCCAATCCTTCCTCTTATTCCCATCGTTGGTACAGTTAGCATCCTCACCCACATACGAAACAACTGTAATCAAAAGCATAACAATGTCATCTGTCCACTTCATTTAGTGCCACAAGGAAGAACCCTTCTTTCCCATATGGGACTCTGTTCCATTTTCATTGCACTCATCCTCATCACTCAAAGAAGGTTTATCCTTAGGGTTTCCATGGTTTTCAAGGGCCACTCGATGTTGCTTCCCATTAGCCTCTTGGACAGTAGTCACATGGGGGTGGGAAATGGATATAGGATCTACCATCAAAGGATGTTGATCAGAAATATGATGAAGTTGTAGGGAATCGAATGAAAATGGACAACTAGAAAACATTGTTTCATCCATTATATTTCCTTTCATTCAATCTATATTTCTATTTCAATTAGGTTTCAATGTATTTCTATCATTTTTGGGATATTTTCAGTTTAGTTTTCATATGCGTAACTCTTTATTTTCCATTCCTCAAAGCCCAAATGATTTTTATCCATAACATGTTCCCTAATTTCATAAACCTTCAAAACTTACATGAAACAATGGTGTTTTTAGCATTGAATAAGGCGTCAAAAATGATTTATGCATACCTTAATAAGATTGCAGGGGCGGTGTGTAAGTAGGTGCATCCATCGTCCTTGTCATATCATCTTGGAGTTTTCAGAGAGGTCATGCATAAATGCTTCCTGAAAGGGGTATGCGGACGGAATGGGTGTGGGTTTACCAGAATGGGGTGGATGGCGAGACTGCGGACATGTGGGTGGATGCGGGCGGTCCTTCTCGGGCTGGGATGGGTAGGCAGAGTGAAGGTGTATATATGGGTGAGGTCGATAGGAGGATGGAACGGATATTACTCCTCGATTAGAAGCTCACCATTCTGACATAACTACAATGCTTTTAACTTGTCCCCTTCTTCTGTAACTTTAAATATTGCTCGGGAGGAAGGTGGCTGAAAAAATAAAATAAATAAAAAATATTATGTGGCATAGTTTTGCAGGAATCTAAGCCTGACAAAACTTTGGTTTGGGAATAAGAATTATATGATGCTCTTGTTCACCCTTTATATCATACCCTCCATGTGACGGTTTCCCAAATGGTTCCAAGCTCCATGTGAAGGTTTGTAAAATGGTTTCTTAAATTTAAATTTAAGGTAATTAATTTTTATCAATTTTTTATATAACTATAGTGTAATGGCTAGTTTATTTTGTTTCCTTTCTATCATGGTCCTAAAGGAAACCTAATCCTAGCTCCATTCTTAGGATTAGGTGAAGGAAAGATTTCCATGCTTGTTTCCTAATTAAAGGAGATACGTTAAAGGTATTTGGAGACTTCATCGAATTATTTTTTAGTGGATTAGTTGCAATTACATTGAATGGTTATAATTGGGGACCAGGGTCCATAACCCTATAAAAATTTAATATTACAAAAAAAAATATTATTACTCGTTAATCTATTGTAATATAGACATCATCCCTATATGGTCTATAAGGGGGCTCTACATAGTTTTGATATGGAAAACAAAATTAAGGATCTTTTAATATGAGAGATCATATAACTCTTATCAAGACAATATCAAAACAACGTAGCATAGACACCTCTTCTAAAACCCCTTATGATTGAAACACCATCATATAAAAAATAGAATACAAACTCATGCTAAGTCAATGCTTGGTTAGTCACTCAACCATCCATTTTCTTAAAACCATCCAAATTCTCACTAACCTCCTTTATTTTCAAAGCTTTAAAAAATGCCTTGGTGGACTTATATCCCATACAAAGCCATCGTGCATGAGGTCAAAGTTGAGTGGCACTACCTTGATGGATTTCATAGATGAAATAGGATGAGATGAATCCAAGCTTCTCATGCTTGTTTTCCTTGTCAAATTATTTTTGAGTACTTGATTAATTGCAATTACATTGAATGGTCATAATTTGTGGTTCATAACTATATAAAAGGTAAATTACAAGAAATAACATGTTAGCATATATGAAAAGAAATATCATATTACCACTAGCTAAACTGTTGTAATCGAGACATCATCCCTATACAGTCCAACAAGGAGATCTAAAGTTTTGATATGGGAAAAAACTTAAGTATTTTAATATGAGAGTCATTATCATATATTGCATAATATATATGCACTTTATGAACAACCCAAATATAAAATGAACAAACCATATAGGTTGGTGATAAGATAGAGTTGTGGTGCCATCGACTTAGACCAACCACCCCCCAAAAGAATAAAAATAGAAATAATTCTATATTGATATATTAACCTACCTACCTAAGCTTCAATATTATAACCAATATTATCAAGCAAAAGATAAAAATTCACAAGAAAAAGGAAACTTACCATTGATTTTAACCTAGATACCTGTGCTTCAGTATTATAACTAGAAAAATTTATCAATTCACAATAACCCAAGAAACTTACTTAGGATTTTGTAAGGAAGGAAGGTGATGTTGACTCTAGAGCTGCAGAATTCATGGCCCACCTCTTCAAGAGCCTCTAGGTTATCTCCAATGTTGTTTTATCCATGGTAGCGATGGCAATTAAATACCGAAATTATAAACCCTCAACAGTGGTGAATATCCATAACAATATCTTCAACAGGTATCAAAGGTGGCCTAATAAATGGCCAAAAATGCCACCCAATTCACACTACTTGCCCCTCATAACCCACCAAACCCTCCTCGCCTCCAGCCAACGCAAAATATTTGGTGCCAACGGTCTGTTTGGACAGGCTATTTGCCGCCAACGAGTTGGTTGAGTAGTCATTGACGAAATTGGAGGATGAAATCTTCATGGATTCAGGAAAATATTCATTGTCGAATTTGCAATTTTCCATGACACAATTAAAAATGACTAACATAAATGACTAATTCATATTCTTCTAGCTAGTCATTTTTATGTCATGACTAAATTAGTCATTTATGTTAGTCATTTTTA
Source organism: Pseudotsuga menziesii (assembly GCA_001517045.1). Lineage (NCBI taxonomy): Eukaryota > Viridiplantae > Streptophyta > Pinopsida > Pinales > Pinaceae > Pseudotsuga > Pseudotsuga menziesii. The sequence continues at coordinate 103,657 of LPNX010728134.1, forward strand.
ACTCTGTCACTTATTATCTAGTCATATTTGTTAAGTGGTGACTAAATTAGTCATTAATTTTAGTCGTTTATAGTTGGGTCAATCAAAATTGCTCATATTTAGTAAATCACTTGAAAAACCTGTGGTGACTAGAATTTTTAGTCACCTAGTAGCTAATTCCTCATTTTGTACTAGTGTAGATAAATTACGTAAAACTATAGAAGTAATTATTTGTATTTACATTCAGAGTTAATAAACAAATCTACTTATCTAAACTAAGCAAACCTGTTGTACTAGAGTACTGCCTTGTAAAAGGCATGGAAAAATACAGTTTGGTAATTTTTCTATTCACCTTTCACTTAGCAAAATCACTACTATTTAGTTTTAATCTGCTAATTACTAATTTTATCAATAAACAAATGTTATTTCTTCTTCATTAACCCTAATAAAATAACAATATGCATATCTTGAAAAACTCTTAATCTTTTTTCTGAAACAGTAGATAAACTATAATTTAACCTGAACAAGTAGAACCTGTCAAATGGATGAGGTGACAACAGCTTAAGGAGGCTATTCCTCCCAACCAACTCCTAGAGAAAGTTTAGTCTGCAATTTCTTAGGAACCCCGAGCCTGTCTCTTGGTCCTCCTGGTAGAGTATTGGGTGAGAAATGTAACCTTGAGATCCTCTGCCACTGTACTAGATATACAACAGTAATTCATCCCTTCTCACAGCAATAAGAACTTTAGCTTAGAATAGCTACACAAGTTCAATCTTTAGCACTTAACCCCTCAAACTCACTTCAACAAGTCCCCTCCATCGAATTTCTCATGTGCACTTCATTCACTCAGAATGATCACAATTCCAAAATGAGCAGCCTCAGCTGTCTTCAATAAGAAGTTTTATATCAATGCCTAGGTCTTCTAGGTCAATTTTTACTTAATGAGCCACCTGCTCCTATTCCACTTTTATGGGGAATCATGACCACAATTATAGGGAAGTTGCCACCTGCAACAGTTAGAAGTAGTTTGAGGTTGCTGCCACTTGTCAGTTATACTCTCCACCCAGTCTCCTCCACCAAGTGACCAGTAAACACTCATTCAACATCTTCCCTAAGTTGTTGTCTCACCATTTATTTATTTATTAATAAAATATTCTGCAATACATTAAATTATCCTTTACCCCACTTGGTCATCAATTACAAACTTTATCATAAAATATAACATAATGTTCCTAAATGACATTAAATTGTTTTGCAAATTGGGGCATGTGACATACACACCCCTTTAATTTATAACATCGTCCTCGATGTTATTTATTCCTTGTCCTCAGAATTTCCCTGAAATAGAATTGGATATGCATCCCGCATATGACTTTCCATTTCCCAGGTAGCTTCTTCTAGACTAAGGTGCTTCCATTGAACCTTCACCTGACCTATGGTGCGATTCTGAAGTGAGATCTCACTCCTTTCGAGGATACAATCCGGTTCCACTAGAAAATCTCCTTTGGGTTCCACCTGCACATCATTCCAGTTAATAACATGAGTAGCATCATGTATATATTTTTTTAATACAAAAATATGAAAAACATTGTGAACTCTTAAATTTGGTGGTAGAGCTAACTGATATGCTACCTATCCTATCCTGGATAGTATTTCAAAAGGACCACAATATCGAGGTGCTAACTTAGCATAACTACCTAACCTCAGAGAACTATTTTTAGGTCTCACCTTAATAAAAACATGTTCGCCTACCTGGAACTCATTTGGATTTCATTTAAGATCTGCTTGGCTTTTCTATCGATCTTGCGCAACTTTGAAGTTACCTTGTACCTGTTTTACAATTAACTCCATCTCCTTTAATAATTCAGGTCCTAATACTAGCCTATCAACTAGATTACTCCAAGAGATGGGGGTATTGCATTTCCTTCCATACAGAATTTCAAAAGGACGATATCTAGCTGAAGCTTGATAATGATTATTATAAGCGAATTCTACTAGGTGTAAGTAATCTTCCCATTTACCTAGCTGCTCCTTTACATACATTCTGAGTAGATCCTCCAATACCTGATTTACTCTTTCATTCTGTCCATCGGTTTGAGGATGGAAAGAGGTACTGAAGTTTAACGTAGTATTTAACCCTTTAAACAAAGACTTCCAAAAGTTGCCCGTAAACTTAGGGTCTTTGTCTAAAATTATCACCTTCGGTATTCCATGCAACCGAATTTTATTTATAAGAAAATATCAACAATATTTGCAGCTTTATAAGTAGTTTTTACAGGTATAAATGGGCTGCTTTACTCAATTTATCAACAATTACCATTATTGAGTCATTTAAGTTTTGATTTCTAGGTAGTCCCGTGATAAAATCAAGGACAATCATCTCCCATTTCCAGCTAGGAATAGGCAATGGCTGAAGTAGTCCAGCTGGATGCTAATGGTCAGTCTTTACTTGCTGACATTCAAAGCACTTAGCAATGTATTCTACCAATTCATTTTTCATGTTTGGCCAGAAATAATCCTTTCTTAGCATGGTTATAGTTGTCTGATAACCCAGATGCCCTGAATAAGGACTTTTATGAACTTCGTTTAAAATTAACATCTTAATCTTAGGTACATTAGGTATGTATAGTCTATCCTTATACAATAATAATCCTTTTTCGTTCAAACTGTACCCTGTACTTAGACTTTCTATTAAATTTTCTCTTACCTTTGCTTGTAATTTCTGATAATTTTCATCTTGTTCTATTCCATCTTCTAACTGTTCTTCCAAATCTGACTTATAAGTTTTGATGGCTGCTGCAAAATTCAGTTTTGCATTTCTGCTTGATGCATCAACAACCTTATTCTCTTTTCCTTTAATATGTTGAATTTCAAAATCGTATTCACTAAGAAAAGCTAGCCACCTAGCTTGCCTAGCATTCAGGTTAGGTTGATCCAACAGATATTTCAATCCTTTATTATCTGTCATTAATATAAAATTCCTTCTGATTAAATGATGACGCCACATTTTTAAGGCATGTATGACAATAGCTAACTCTAAGTCATAGGTCGCATAATTTTTCTCATGAATCTTCAGCTTCCTAGACTCATTAACAATGACGTGTCCTTCCTGAGTTAAAACTCCACCTAAATCGTCATTGCATGCGTCAGTACATACTATAAAATCTTTATTAGGGTCAGCAATTCTTAGAATTGGTGTGGTGGTTAATAACGTTTTTTACTTTTTAAAACTGTTTTCACACTTCTTATTCCAGTCGAACCTTTTCCCTTTCTTCTGCAAAGAGGTTATAGGATTTGCAATTTTTGAAAACCCTTCGATGAATCTTCGATAATAGCCAGTAATCCCCATGACTGATTGAATGTTAGTTACGTATTTTGGGACTGGACATTCCTCGGCTGCCTTTATCTTTTCAGGGTTGACATAAATTCCTTCTTTAGTCACCACATGACCCAGATACTGAATTTTATCCTTAAAAAAATCACATTTACTATATTTTACGTAGAGTTGATGTTCTCGTGACTCTTGTAAGACAATTTTTAAGTGTTTTTTATGTTTCTCTTCAGACTTTGAGTAAATTAAGATGTCGTCAATAAATACGACCACAAACTTATCCATATATTTATGCATTACATTATTCATCAGAGACATAAAAACTGTTGGGGCATTAGTAAGCCCAAATGGCATAACGACAAACTTGTAATGACCATACCGGGTCCTAAAAGTTGTTTTAAAGATGTCTTCATATTTGATTCGGACCTGGTGGTAACTAGATTGTAAATCAATATTTGAGAACATCATTGGTCTACGTAGGTGATCAAACAGATCATCTATGCGGGGTAATGGGTATCTGTTCTTGATAGTCATTTTATTTAGTTGACGGTAATCTATACATCATTGTAGAGTTCCATCCTTCTTTTTAACAAAAATAACAGGTGCTCCCCAAGGAGACACACTGGGTCTAATGTAATTCTTGTCAATGAGCTCTTTTAACTACGACTTAAGTTCATTTAATTCCAGTATATTCATCCGATAAGGGGCTTTTGATATGGGCACTGCACCAGGTACTAGCTCAATAGTTAAATCTAATTCCCATTTCAGAGGTAGTCCCAGAATTTCTTCCGAAAATACATTTGAATATTCCCTTAGGATCGGAATATCTTCCAGTTTTGATTTATCTCTGTATATAGTATTTTCTTCATTAATTGTTGTTACGGAAAAACCTTTACAGCCCTTTCGAACAGCTCTCTTAAGATGCAAAGCAGAAATATGCCTTATGGTTGTTTTCCTAGGGATTCCTTTTACATTTATTAACTCTCCATCGTTATTTATGCAAGTAAAGGTTTTATCAAAGCAGTTCAGGACTACCCTATGCCATTCTATCCAATCCATACCAATTAACATATCATATGAACCTAAAGGTAACACATTAAGCTTAACAAAATTTTCAAACTGATCCATAGTTACTGCGCAATTCTTAACAAAACTAATTACTTTTCTCTTTGCACCAGTATCTAGTTGAACTAACCAGGATCTTGCAAACTTTTCAACTGAGAGTTTACAGTTTTCTACTAAATTAGGAGAAATATAACTTAAAATAGCTCCTGGATCTATTAAAATAGATATAGGTATTTTATTTAGCTTACCTTCCACTTCCACCATGGAAGTTTGATAATTTGCTTGCTTGTTCTCCAATGCTGCATTGATCCTAGGCATTGTCCTTGCTAGATCACCAATAGTCATCTCCTTTTGTATCATGTGTATGTTGCTAACAATATTTTTCCGATTGGATCAAACTGATGCATAATGCAGACCGTTACATTCCCAGCATTTTATTGGTTCCTTTCATTCAAAACTATTGGTATAATTACTGTGGTTGTTAACAGATTCTTTATTTCTTTGATTATTTGGATTGGTCTATGAATTACTTTTGCTCCCTTGGAAATTTTTACGAGGAAAATTTCTGGTGTTTTTATTCTTAAAATTTCGATTAGATACAAAACCTTTCTTTTTCTGTTCAAATTTATTATTTCTTTTGGCCTTCCAGTTGGTCATACTTTCCTTTTTACGATTCTGTTCATAACAGAAATTCGCTTTTCTCATTGCTTCTTCTAAATTTTTCGGATTGTCATACTCAATTCTGTCTTTTATATGATAAGGTAAACAACTGAGAAACCGTTGTACCTTAGGTTTCTCGTCCACAATATACGGCACATACCTGAGCAGACTTAGAAATTTACTATTTAGTTCTTTCATATTCATTGTTCCTAGTTTTAGTTCGTAAAATTCCTTAGCCCTCTCCTCATAATACTGTTTAGATAAAAATTTCTTCTTGAAATATTTCTTAAATGTACTCCAATTAATATTTTTCTCCCTTATACCTTTTACTCTTTTTAGGTCCTGCCACCAAATATATGCTTTCCCTGTAAGATTATAAATAGCCATCCTAGCCTTCAGTTAATTAGAGTAGTTATAAATTTGAAAGTATTTCTTCATCCCGGACATGCAGGATTCTGCCTCTTCTCCCTTCTTAGTTTCACCATTAAAGGTTGGTGGCTTGATTTTCTTGAATTCTCTGGATATTTATTTGTAAGGTTTAAACTTTATCTTCCTGGTATGATGATTATCTTCACTACTATCACTAGTATATTGAAAATTCTGTTTATGTGAATCACCATACACTTCAGAAGATGAGCTACTTTCGATTTTAAATTGTTTAGTCTTTTTATCTTTATGCTGATAACCCACTGAGAAACATTTCATAAGGCATATTCATAATGGAAAATTCTTATGCATACATATATGATCATGCAACTATTTTAGCCAATACAACACTCATCCATATCTCATGGAAACTTTATAGATGCCTTCCATCTCTACCAAGACAACATTGAGATTGTTCACTAATCCAATATGTCGGCAAAGAGGTTTCATTCTAGATAAGTAGCAATGGATATTTGTATAGCACCATGAGATACTTACCCATCACATGTGTATTAGTAGTATACTGTCATTAATGCAAACATCATGCATAACACATCAACTGAATATAAACAAATATATAACAAAATAATATCATGAAATGAAATTTGAATACTTATCTTTATTTGTTTCGAGGGTAGAATCCTTCTTGAGCCTTCAGATTCATCATCTTCTTCATTCATAACAACATCATTTCTTGTCCAATTGCTAATATGGATAAAAGGTTCTTCAAGAGTTGAGTCTTCTATACTCCTCATCGCTTGAGGGATCTTCTTTAGATCGTGATCTCTTGACCTTCAGTTGCTCCCATCTTCTCTTCTCTTATTATGGGTAGAGCTTCATCTTGTATGTGCTCTTCCCAGATTCTGCTGAAAGTAATCACTTCCTTCTGGAACACATTCCTCGAATGAATGAATCCCATGATCATGGGAGGCCATTCAAGGTGGTTATCAGAACGTATGCATTCTCTACTTCTTCATCCACTGTTCAAGTTGTTCTTTGATTTAAGAGACCCTTTTAAAGTATGACTGTATGGTCTATGCATTCTGGATCTTCACATTCTTCAACTGGTTTCTTTAAGTCATATTATGATTTATGTTCTTCCCTTCAAATAGCTTGGTCAAGGAATCAAACATCTATTTAGGTGTCTTTAGGGAAGATGCCTGTGGTATAAGGTGATCCATGATTGAATCAGCAATGATCTTCTTGGCCTTTACCAAGTACTTCTTCTGTAAGGCTTTATCCTCATCTCCCTCTGGAACTGGAACCTTTCCACTTATGTAGGTATCTAAATTCATTTTCTTCAAGAACCAGTGAGATCCAATACTTCCATGCTTGGAAGTTTTCAGTTTCACCAAACTTGTCATCAAGCTGGTGTGATTAGTCATTTTTAAATGGGAACCTCAAATGTAAATAGCAAAAGATTATATCTTACCAATTTGAGGTGTCCATCCTGGTTCTGGAGCTGGATGATCTAGGGTTTGTCAAAGAAACCCTAATTTTCAAAACTTGGAATCTTTTAGATCTTATTGGATATAAATATGCACCTCTTCAAGGCAAGCTATCCAATGTACTCCTTTTCTGAAAACAGTGGAGGGAAGCTCCCGAAACAGGAAGCCCTAGTTTTCCAATTTCTTTTGCAGAAGTTCCTGATACTGTTTCTGTGGTATATCCAAACTTACTACTCTGTGTCTAAAATTTTACACTGAAGTATCCTTTCCTATCCTCTTTCCGTCACCGCAGGTTTGAGCCGGATTGGTTTCTCCACTTGGGACTTATCAGCGTTTTCCCAAGGTGGATTCTTTCAGGACTGTTCAGCATAGCGAACTTGTACGGCCTGGCACGTGTCTTTGTTTCATCATCAAGTTCTGAAAATATTACCATGAAAATTGAATTCTATTCCCTATCTAGAACATCTTGCTAAATTTCATTTGGACCTTCGTACCCCAAGATATAGCAATTCTCCCTAGGTGTCTTGTTTAGGGATGAATCCTGGAAGAGGCTAGAACCCTGATTTGCAGGAATCATATCTCCCATAATATAGAGATTCTGAGGCTGAAAGTTTTACACAGGGTACATCAATATTTTTTCTTCGGCCTGTGAAAATTTAGGCCCTTGATACTTTTTCAATCCCGATATATAGGGAATGTACCAAAACTACTAGTTTTAGTATTTTAGGGTTTTCACGCCGAGGGTAAAACTAGGGTTTGACTTTCCCAGAGTTTCACCCAACCAAAAATATCGACCTAGGTCTCTAAAATTTTATTTTGATGAGGAGATTAATCCTATACCGGGCTCACTCAGAAATTCCTCTTCTGTGAAAAGCCCTAATTTCCTGCAGCAAAAACTGAAAATGCCCGGAATCAAATTCTTCTTCGATAGAAAGATGAGCCCTTCAATGGAGGTTCATCCTAGCCTCATTTTGCTGATGGATTGTGGAGAGAGACCCAAAAAGTAAGAAGCCCTAGCTTCTGCAGCTACACAATGTCTTCTTCTCAGGTTAGCTCTGATACCATGTTAGATTTTTATCATTTAGAAAGTATTATCTTGGGATCTTATCCAAGAGAATAACATGCACAACAATAATCACAAGAGACACAAAGATTTTCCTCAGGTAAACCATAAAGGAGAAAACCCCGCAACTTCCTCAGAGATAGAATGAGCACCAATAGCAGCAGTAAAACCCAAAGACAGAAAATATGATCTCCAACAATTGTTCTCTCTCTCACTTGTGTGAGCACTTCCTCTCTCACTCGTGCGCCCCACTTGAGTGAGTGTGTGTAATAAATATAGAGGCTCACTCTATATTTATATTATTTTTTTCACTTAATATTTGACTCTATTATGTAGGCTCGAGTAATCCTAACTAAGTTATGTAGGCTCGAGTAACCAAAACTAAGTTACTAATGACCTGACTTACATTAACTCACCAGGGCCGACTTCTCTAGGAGAGTCTAACAACCCTAGTGCCCCACAATTGTGGGGACTTTAACCCTTGATCAATAAGGAGGGTTACCCTCTATGACTTTACATGACTTGTTTACATTACTAATTCTCCCGATAGGAACATCGGGGTATGACATGACTCAATTACATTATTGATACTTCCCTATAGGAACATCAGTGTACAATACATAAGATATACAAGTGAATACATTCCGAAGTTACAAATACATAAACACCATTAGAAACACTGCATGGGCATAAGCCCAATGTCTCTCACTTGAAAGTTTTTGGTTTCAAAGATTGGACCAGAATACCCATTGATAAGAGAAAGGACTTCCAGGCCCAGAGTAGTGAATGCATACTGCTGGGATATGCAGAGGATGCAAAAGCATACAAGTTGATGGAACTTGTAACTAGGAAATGCTTCATTGAGCACAGTGTTCAATTTGAAGAAAATCAATTGTTTGATCTACCACCATCCGAAGCACAAGAAGATATATCCACTCTTCCACTACCTTTTGATGATGATGATTTGTCATATGTTTCATATTTAGATGAAGAGGAAAAATATCAACATGATCTTGGTATTGAGGATGAACCTCATGAGATTCTAGATCCAGATCCAACATCCATTTCAAACCAAAGGCCTAAGCCTAGATGGGCCCAAAATCTCATTTCTGCAACTGGGGATGGTGTTGGGAATCCATAATATAGAAGGAGAACAAAGTCCTAGTATCAAAATGAGCATGTTGCTCTCTCTCTCAAAGATTCACTCCCTACATGCAACAAGGTCCCAGGAAAGTGCTACTTGATGATAGTGAATGATCAATCACTTCACCCACAAAAGAAGAAATTTGATTATTCCTTTCCTCATCCAGCAAGAAGAAAAACATCCTACATCCATCAGATCAAAAGGAAATTGAGAGGTTCACATGCACCACTTCAGGATATTGCTGCATAGAAGAACCATGTTGCTGCAAATTGCAATAGATTTTTTGCAAGTTATTTCCCAAAGAAGAAGTTTTTTTCTCCTAAGAATAGCTTGTATTTCATGTTTCTTCTTATTTTGAGGGGAGGGGTGGGTTTCCCATGAGGTTTCCCCTATTTCCTCGATTTATTAAGCAACATTTTTTAATTCTTTTAGATTGTAATGGGTGACTTTTGGCCTTGTTGTCAGGGCCCACAGTTGTCCAAGTTAGGATTAATGGGGGGTGTTAGGATTTATAATCCTCCCTTTTCCAGATATAGTATATTATATCATATTCCTAACTTAGGATTCATTTTCTAAAGTTTGGTGCCACCAATGTGCCCCATTGGTGCCATCAGTGAGCCACTTGGGTTCTACCGATGCCAATCCCTACACTTTAGGAGCCACTCTGAGTTCCACCACCAACCTTCTTCAGTTGGTTGTAGTTGGTAGGTAGTTATGATAAGTTTATCTTCAGTTACATTAAGTTAGATCACATTCAGTAAGTCTAGCGCCAGTTATGCATGGCTGCATGGGGAAGTGGGGCCTTTGTTCACCTACCATGCCAGTTTAACTAGTTTAACTAATTGTCGGACTGAATTAGACATGTTGAGTATACTAGTGGTCTCTGATAGTGATTTAGACACTTCTAGTTAGCCAGTCAGTCAACATGGAGTTGGTAGATTTGAATATTGTCCACATGATTCGAATTCTCCATTATGTAACATTATTGTATGCTGATGGAATTAATGAACATTATTGTTGTAATTTACTGAGAAATACTCATCTATTTCCTATGAAATTCATCTTGTTTAGTGTACAATTTCATTCCATACAACTGCTTAATAATACAATCCAATCGCACTCATTTCTTGTATATCAATGGCACAATAATTAAAACACCTCTAGCGCACAGACATAAAACTAAAACACATAAAAAAAGTTCAGGGATCCGGAGTCATTACAAACTCCATCCTTAAGAGCTTCAAAATTTAATATACCATTCAAATCGCCAATTCCTTTCTTTGATAAGCGATCTGCTTCCACATGAGTGTACAACCTGAGCGGGCCTAATGGTTAAGTGCATGTGTTCTTCTTAATAGGTCACAGGTTCAAATCTAGAGGGGGGTAGTGTATGTACACCTCTGTATACTTTAGCAGTTAAATCAATGGGTAGAGGGGGTTCTCTTGTCCCACAAACAAGGGGGTCTCATACACCAAATTGGTGTCTTGCTTGGCTGTGACCATAAAAATAGATTATTATTATTATTATTACATTGAATTCTTTGTAGATATGGATGAAAGTAATATAAGAGAATTCAGAAAGTAAGCACTTAACTTGAGCCAACCAATGTTTCAGAACCATTGAATGAAGAGATGGGAAACCATTCATCAAATCAATGATAGCATTGGAGTCACTAGCAATCTGAATATTTAGGACATATGATCTCCTTACATACCATAATATACCCCACACAGAAAGAAGTTTTTCCCAAGTATTTATTCCATGGCTAGCTACCATCCAAAGATATGTCCTAATAGAATCACTTTCCAAAAGTACCATACCTTCCCTGCACCAACTATCCTACTTAGCTCCATCAGAATAGCCAATGACCAATTTTTCTTGAAAAACAAATTGAGTAACCTCCACGTAAGGGATTGAACAAATTTGTTACATAACTAATACCAAGAGTCTTAGGATTTAAACAAGCATGCATATAATTACTTGCAAGAGAAATAAAATAAAAAGCAACAATTAAATATAGACACACAATATTTATGTGGAAAACCCAAAATCGGGAAAAACCACCATAATAGATATATTATCTCCCTTGACCTAAATCGGCCAAGCTGAGCCAAAAGAGCTAGCCAACACTCACCTACAGGATGCTTTAAAATGGAGCCACTAAGACAAGGTTAACCCTAACAATCTCCCCTTTAAGCTTGACTTGGGTATCACATACACCCCCCTATCACCTAGTTCTATCTCTCGACTTTATCGATGAGTTACCAGTGGTATGCATGCCTTACCAGGTCTTACATCCATATACCCATTTACATACAAAAATCCCATTAAATTTTTTCATGTATCTTCATGGTGACTTCACCATCACCATCCATTTCTACATCCTCTTGCTTTTATATGCTTGCTTTCTTGCTCGTTTTTTGCCATGCTCCTTTTGTACATGCATCCAACCTCACCATTGATGTCCATATAAAAAGAATCCATCTACCATATTGCATGGGTCCTTAGCCACTGTAACCACCAGTTCTCTAGGAATTCTCTTCGCATACATGGTTCATCAATATTGGTTCCACAACCGAGATTAAACCATCTCACATTCCTCTTGCAATTGAAGACTTAACCTCTCTGATTTATATCAAGTTAGGCTATGAGTACATCTTCCACCCTTGTACCTACCCAGTAGTTCAATCCACACTTGATGCAACATCCCTTATTTGCACATAAGAGGGATACCTTGTGCTTCTAGCACATGGGGAAATTACATTCTAACCAGGAACCCAAATATATTTTTGGGGTGTCGGGTACCACCGAACATGCACCCCACAATTAATTCAAAAAACCAAGTACAACACAACGACCATAAGTATATGTCAAACCGTGGTTCTACTATATGCCAAACCATGGCTCCGATACAAGTTCTTAGGATATATACGAGCATACATATAATTAATAATGACTGAACACAAATCCATATAAAAAACATTTAACATAGACACACAATGTCTACGTGGAAAACCCAAAACTGGAAAAAACCACCATAATAGATCTATTATCTTCCTTGACCTAAACCAGTTAAGCCAGGCCAAGTGAGATAGCCACCACTCACCTCCAAGACACTTTACAATGGAGCCTCCTCAATCCTTATAAAGGCTTCTTTACATGCAATACCATGGGACAATACCATGGAAAAATACCATTGGCCACCAGATACCATGGGACCAAACATGTGCTAAACCTAAAACACCTTTTACTCATTCTCGAGTCATGGTTAACCCTAACAATCCCCCCTTTAAGCTTGACTTGGGGATATCACATGCACCCCCTATCACCTAGGTCTATCTCCTGACTCTACTGGTGAGTTACCGCAGGTATGCATGCCTTACTAGGTCTTACATCCATATTCCCATTTACATGCAAACTACTTCATTATTAATTTTTTTCATGTGTCTTCATGGTGACTACATCATCACCATCCCCGTTGCTTCATCCTCTCACTTTTCCATGCTCTCTTTCTTGTTCCTCTTCTTCCATGCTACTTTTGTACCTGCATCCAGTCTTGCCATTAACATCCATATAAAAAGAACCCATCTACTAGATTACATGGGTTCTCGGCCGTTGTAACTTTCTAGTTCTCTAGGAATTCTCTTCACATACATGGTTCATCAATCTTTGTCCCAAAACTGAGATTAAACCATCTCACATTTCTCTCGCAATTGAAGACTCAACCTCTCCAATCTACATCAAGTTAGAATACAAGTACACCTTCCACCCTTGTATCTACCTAGTGGTTCATTCCACACTTAATGCAACATCCCTTCTCTACGCATAAGAGGGATACCTTGTGCTTCTAGCACCCAAGGAAATTACATTCTAACCAAGAACCCAAAAGATATTGCTAGGGTGTCGGGTACCATTGAACATGCACCCCAAAATTAATTCAAAAAAATAGGTACAACACAATGAGAAGAACTATATGCCTAACCATAGATCATGGATCTGATACTAGTTCTTAGGATTTAAATGAGCATACATATAATTACTTGCAAGAGAAATAAAATAGGCAAGCAACAATTAATTATAGACACACAATATGTGGAAAACCAAAAACCGAGAAAAACCACCATAATAGATCTATTATCTCCATTGACCTAAATCTTCCAAGCCGAGCCAAGTGAGATAGCCACCACTCACCTCCAAGTCACTTTACAATGGAGACTCCTCAATCCTTGTAAACTTATTTACATGCAATACCATGGGACAATACCATTGGCCACCAATACTATGGAAAAATACCATGGGATACAAAAACCATGTGCCCAAAAACTATGTGCTAGCCTCAACCACCTTTGACTCATTCTCAAGTCAAGGTTAAGCCTAACAAAGAGCTCAAAATTATGGAAACAACCTGTAACAAAGTGGGAATATTATATTGGAAAATATCCCTATTTCTCGTCTTCCACACCTCCCATAAAGCAATAAGAGAAAGAGGAAAGGTTGCTTAATTTCTATCATACCATCATTTTAAATTGTCTTCTAGACAATCACAGTTCCATATATTATCAAAATGGGGCCTCGTACTTAGATCTGACCACCTTTGAAGAAAGAACAACCTACAAATAAGCATTCCACGGATTCAAGAGACATCTTTACACAGAACACAAAAACTAGGTTCGCAGAAGCCTCTTTTACACAGAACATCCCATGTAATATTTGTTTGTTAAGTGCCAGCCAAGAAAAAATCTTTATTTTCAGGGGAAAGTTAACACCCCTCAAAAAGGCATCCACCAAAAAGAGTCATAATCTAGAGCATCCTCCCAAATCATCTGATAGGCCAACTTTGCACTTACCTTCCCACTTGCTTTATTGAAATACCAAACCAGTCTATCACTGGAATCATTAAGAACAATCCTAACCCTATATAAAGAGTCCACATAATAGTCCGTTTCCTTTGCAATGAAACCAGAAAGATGAATATCAGCAGATTGAAACCAAGATGCAATCCCAACATTATGTGCACAAGAGACCTACTTTAATACATAACAATTTCTCTCATGCAAAGCAGAAATATGATCATGTGAAAATTTAACATTTTTTTCGAGACCCACGACCGGATCGATGCCCACAAATACTTGAATCCCCTTCCCAACCGAACAACTACTGAATCAATTAATTATGGGGAAAAACTTCATCATACTTTGCCAAAACAAAGATCCCATACTCTTTAAGTTTACCTTATTTCTAATCCAGGAAAAAACATGAAGGATTTTTAGGTACTTTTGCTTGATCAATTTACCCCACAAACCTTCATTAAAAAGGATCCTCCAAATATTCTTGGCACATAGAGATTGATTAAACAAAGCAAGTTTCTTAACCCCCCATCCCCCACAAAGTTTATTCTTGGAAATACTCTCCCAAGAGGAGAGATGAAACCTTGAAGAGTTCAGCTTTCCACCCTAAAGAAAATGGAACACGAGCTTTCTGATCTAATTAATAGAAACCATTGTAAAAATGAAAAGAGATAACCAAAATATAGGATTACTATGAAGTACAACAGAAACCAAAACTAGACTACCACCCACAGATTACCAGCTGAAAGACCAAGAGTTGACGTGATTTTGAATTTTCTTTATAAGCCAAATCCAGTTGCAAAATTTATAGTCATTCGGATTCAGGTAGAAACCAAGGTACTTTAATCCCTCATCAATCCCAATCATCTGATAAGGAAAGGAAAGATATGTGCAACATGTTCACAAAGAGCCTGATCACCCCCAGAAACAATAAAAGATTAGTTTTGCTCACAGGTCGCAATGTCGGAGGCATCAGAAAAAACATAGGTAACTCAGCGAAAATGCTGCCATTCAGATAAAGATCCATCCCCAAAGAGAATTACATCATCCACGAATAATAGGTGAGTAATAGAAAGGGATCTCTATACCTTCACACCTTTAATCAATTTGATTGATTACCAAGATAAACAAATACAAAGAGAGGGGGAAACCTTGCCTTAAACCTCTAGTACCCCTAAAAAGAGGTATGGCATCCATTTATCAAAACAAAAAATCTAGACGAGGTAACATATGCCATTATCCAATTTAGAACCTCCCAAGGAATCCAAATCTATGATAAAATAAACCTCAATAATTCCAATCCACCCTATCATATTCCATGATAAGATCCATTTTTAGGATGAAGGATTTAAGATTCTTTTGTTTCATTGAATGCATACACTCCTGTGCCAAACCAACTACATCCAAAATATGTTTGTTAGGAAGAAATCGAAATTGCTCTTCTAAAATAAATATACTTTCCCAGGAAAGGCTTAATCTTGTCTGAGCTTATCTTTGAAATGATTTTATACAATAAGTTGGACAAGGAAACAAGTCTATAATCATTAAAAGTTTTAGGCCTATCCTTCTTTGGATTTAGATTAATATAAGTCTCATTTACTATATCAAGAACTTACCCAGTCTTCATGATTGATCAATAGCCTCAATCAAAAGTTTCCCCAAAATATCAAAGAAATGTAAATAGAACTCCATGGTTCACCCGTCTGGACCAGGACTCTTATCCTTTGAAAAATGCTTTAGATTCTTTCTTACCTCCTCCACAGAAATAGGAGCTCCAACCACCCAACCTTCTTCCTTAGAAAAGAAGTGTGGAAAGTTTTGAATTACATTTAGCTAACTTCTGAGATTAGCAGAGGTCTTCTCGAAAATAGATCCTTAAAATGACGAACAATCACAGAATTTATAGCCTTTGAATTAGTAACAAGGTCATCATGTTCCCCTCTCACCTCCCAAATAGAATTTCTTAATCTTCTTTGGTTGGAAAAATGATGGAATTTTTTGAGTTATTATCACCTGCTTGCAGTGAAATAGCCCTACTTGTTTGCCTCAATCTTATCACCTGCCTGCAGTGAAATAGCCCTACTTGTTTTCCTCAATGTCTCTTCTTTCATCAATATAATTTCCATCTTCTTTGATTTTAGTGCCAAATTATATCCTTCCTCTCTTGAGAAAAATAATCAACATTAAAATATTTAGAAAGGTAATTAATTTAAGCTTCAATCCTATTCAAATATTTATCTAATTTATTTTTCTTTTCCTTCTCCCTCAAACAAAACTCATTCTTAAGGATCCCCAATATCATGCTAAATCTTAATATAAGAGAAGACTTTTCAAAAGTAGACATGCGTTCCCATTTCTTCTAAACAAGTGAACAAAACTCCTACTCCTTTAGCCATACAAGATGGAACTTGAAAGGATAACGAGTGAAACTCTTATTAAAGTCCAACTATAGAATTATGGCCTTGTGATCCGGAATACCTATCGCATGAGCCTAGGATCTATAGTGTCCCATGTTATCACAAAGATCTTCTACCAAAAGGAACCTATCCAATCTTTTTTCTATACCCGCCTTTCCACACTTCCCATTAGACCAAGTTGGGACTAGAACACTGGGTTGGTTATCCATAAGTTTGGATTCCTCAAAGAGAGAAACAAAAAAGTATGCTAAAGGATCCAACATCTTACCAGCTTAGCTCCCCAAGTTTCCTCAACTGACTCGGTCAAATTTAAATCACCAACAAAAATCAAGGAAGAGTCTGTAAGTAGACCCTCATTTGCAATATGATCCCATATTTCTTTTTTGTTTTGATAAGGGCCATACACGTTCAAGATTATGATCTTTTTCTTCAATCCTCTTTAGAAACATTCCTCCATAATCCTTGCAACGGTATGAAAAGTAATAAGATCAACAACAAGTGGATTCCATTCCAATAAAGTACCACCCGAGAGACCCATTGAATCCAAAGAACACCCCACTTAGGATGGTTTCAATTTCAGAAAATAATTGCAAGCATTAATCAAAGAGGTCATGGTCTCCTGTAAAAAAATAATAATAGGTCTAGTTACTTCCAGAACTCATTTCAAGGCAGTCCTTTTTGGGCCACTTCCCATCCTCTCACATTAAAGGACAAAATATTCATTTACAAACCCCTTCCTGGGGTCGCCTCAACTCTAAGAGCTCGACAATCAAAAGATATAGAAGAATCAACAACCCTTGATAAACCCTTATCAAACAACAAAGAAACCTTAGGATACAGAAATTTTGAATCCCCTTCATCTAACACTAACTTAATTGATTTATCACCATAACCTTTATTCTCTCTATGTGGCTTTTTGATAGTCACATTTCCATTAAAAACATGTGAAATGGGAATGATATCCAGATAACCATCGTTCGACGTGGAATAGGTAATTGGAAAAGGAGATGGCTGACCCCCAAGGGTAGTGGAATTCAAACTTGAGTCTCTATAGGGAGAGTCGAAAATGGCAATGCTAAGGGATCCACTTCTCTACCCTGAAAGGGAAGGAACGTTTGATTTCATAAAAGAAAGATTAGAATAGTACCCAGTAAGGACCCATAAAAGGATCAACATCCGAAAAAATATCAACCAACTCATGAGGTCTCGAACTAATATGACTAGAAATGGAAACCTCTAGAAAAGGAGAATCCTTCAAATATATCCATGAATCCGTAGAGACCAAAGTATCCAAAGTTTCCCCCAGTTCCTTGTAATCCTTTGAAGGACAAGGAAACATTAAAGGGATCGTCTCTAAACCACTCGAAAACGAAAGGGAAGACAATAAATCTTCAGTAGAAATAAATTTTAAAAGAACAGGAATGATAATATGTAAAACCTTACCCAAAAAAGCTGAATCAGAGTTCTGATCAAGAGGAAAAGGAAACTTGAGACCTGTATCAATTTCGTCCAAACCCTCTATAGAGACAACATCCCCAACGCCTAAATTTAGATGCCTAGAATTATGTTTAATACACATAGACATTTCATGCCCAATCTCCTTGCACTTATGACAATGAAAAGGGATGTGCTAGTAATCTAGTCGTTGGGTAAAAGAACCTCCTTCCCAAATGACTTCCAACTCCTCTGGCAAACCATCAATTGGGTCAATATCCACCAATATTCTAGGTTGCCTCTATCTGAACTCAAAAGTTGGTCCTCTTCAATCAGGATGAAGTGCTCGATAGAGTTCTCGACCATCGTAAAACCCTTTAGGTTCCAATAATGAAGCATTAGACCAAGGAGTAGCACCCATAAATGTCTATGAGACTACTTCTCTTTTCAAGGGTCGAAATCTGAGTTCTAACGAGATAACACCAAAGCAGAGCAGTATAAGCGTTCACCAAAACGCCCTCGACTCGCCGAAATCCGGCAGAGAATATTTTGCTGAAACAACGATTTCGACATTTTAAATTACAATTTGGGCAATCTGGGTCGTTTTGAAATAGGCCATTTCGTATAGATCAACTAAATCTAATCGCAGAAATTTTTTAATTGAAAAAATAACACTTTCCGTTAAAAATCAAAACCGGTTTCTATACAAAATTCGCCGGCAAAGCGGGGCGTTTTGGTGAACGTTTATCCTACGCGCACCAAAGCTCCCTCACCCAAAACCCAGAAATGATTCTCAATATCGTTACAATCTTCCACCGAGAGAAATTGAAAAACCAACCAACCATTCAGTAAAATTAAAACCCTGGGAAGATTAACAATAAAAGGCTTCCGACTCACCTTAATCTAGTCCAAAATATCCTCTCTCGAGGGACGAATGTACTTGAATTCTCCCACCAAATATCTATGAGATAAGGCAACCATCGAATCCATAGTGACATCCCTCTCTAAAACACACAAACACCTCCCCCCTTTTTCCTTTTCGAATTTTAGTTTTCTCCTTATCCTAGAAAAAACTGCTCCATTCTCCGCAGAAACAACGCCCTTCACCCTCAACTTTGATCCAAAGGAGCCATCCCACTGCCTTGCACTAGGTTGTTAGTCATGTACTTGAGATTTTTCTAAGATCCAAGGCACCAGATCTTTCCTGCTCAGAAAAAACCCTAGGTGAAGACTTCGACCTGGACTCCAAGCTCGCAGAGAAAATGACTTTGTGTGAAGGGTTTGCCTTAACCCCCTTTCCCGAGATTACCATGTACGGAGATACCGAGAATAAGATGACACTATTTCCCAAGGCGTGCCCATGTGATGATGATGACACGACCGACGAAGAAATGACAGCACCTCCTGACTTCAGCACATCCCGACCTTTCTACTAACCCATGAAACCAACCTAGATTCTAGTAAAATATATAATGTACCAAAATAATGATAACTTCCTACTTTTTTATAACCTGGTTGGTACTAGGTCCACCTAGAAGGTGAATTGGACTCCAAGGCTCACCATTTGCAATCCGCGTATAATTTACCTAGAAAATTCCAAATTGATAGCAATAAGATTTTGCAAAACCATCACCTAGGGCTTACTGATCTGTAATCAAGCCCCCCACAAAGTAACATCTTCAAATTATGCTTGATAGCTCCCTACTACATTATTGGACACACGGAATGACAAACCTAACATATTGCATCACACACAAAGTGCAATCTAACTTATGGTATTTAATGTGGACCAATTTGATTCACATGAGTAGTTTTAAGCTGATAGGGAATCTTCCAAAACCTAGGATACTTCTCATGTCCACACCTTTTTTAAAGTGGAATTGTCCGTCTAATATTTCTAGGTAGATGCTATCCAATCATTTATGTTTCGTCCATCATAGAAGGACGAATGGTACTTTCTTATTGTACACACTTTTGTATAATTGTTTTTCAAATTCTGTATTTTATTTTTAAAAAAGCCTTACATAAATGTGATATTATAGATGGAAATAAAAGTAGTTCGAACTATTTCAGGATTTAGACTCATCAAAATGATACTAAAAAAATAAACAAGGTTTATATCAAACCAAAATGAATCCAAAACGTAAAATAATACCTTGTTTTGACATCTTAGATATATCAATCTTGGACATTCTCCACTGTCTTGCACATGCAAGCTGTTATGTATTATTCTCCGTTGTGCACATTCACTCATTCACTTGAGTTGTAAATCAAAGTTATGACATATGATTTGTGTAATGCAGATCAGGGACGGAATTGGACAGACAATTAATTACCCATTACAAATCTAAAAGCATGATATATATAACTTGTGTAATGGAGTTCAGGGAAGGAAGTTGACAGACAAATTGTCTTCACAAATTAAAAGTATCATAAATAAATTTTGTGTCATGGAGATTAGGGTTGGCAAATGGTATGTAATTTCAATTCCACTAGTAACATATTTGAAGAAATGTATCAAACCTTTATTGGTTATAACAATCGAATTTCTTGGATGGGTTGGAAAAATTCCAACCCTGATCGAGATCGAGATATTGCACATTGAAATCTACTGAAATCTTTTTCAGATACTGTACATTGAAATCTTTTTCATTTTAAGTTGAAGCAGAAGTAAGAACTGCAACACAGGACTTAAAAAACTAAGTTTGAATAAACATTGACAGTTAACTTGATACTCAGAAAACAGGACGGAAGAGCATGAGTTTGGCAATTAGTATATTTCATTAAGTTAAATGCTACATATTTTTCCTGTCAATATATATGGCATAACAGCCTTCAAAATATTAAATTTTCTTGTCTTTCTGCTGCCAGAAACTCCCATTTTACAAGAATTGCATCGACGACACTACAACTCTTCATATTAGAGTATTATTGCATCCTTAGTTCACTTTCATAACTGACAATCAGCGTATTCCTTTGCCCGCTCATCATCCGAATTACTACACACCGATCAGTGCAAATCTAACTAAACCATTTAGTCTTATATTCATCAAGTTATTGTTCAAGTTTCTTCATGATGACTTCAAGAATCCACTGCTGTGATATTCTTCTTGTTATTCTCTGATATTCTTCTTGTTATTCTTCATTATCTATAGATCGTCTAACTTCAAGCAGCAGCAGATACAGATCCAACGCAAGTTATAGCTACCCCATTTTGCAGATCAGCATCACAACCATCGTTCTGATCATCCTCTTCAGAATTCCATAAGAAATGAGCATAACATGAAACAACGTAGCTGCAAAAATCAAGACCAACCAGGTCAACATGAATATGATTTATATTTAACAGCCACAGTGCCATTGATATAACTAACCACTCAGTTTTGTGAAAATAGGTTAATATAAAATATATAATTTTATATCTATTATATATACCATATATCATATTAAACTGAAAATAGGTTAGTATAAAATATATAATTTTATATCTATTATATATACCATATATCATAACAGATTATTAGAATTAATATAATCATAAAACAAAAACAAATTGTTAACTTTTTTTAACCATCTTTTTAATGAAGTTTATTTAAATCTTGATCAAGATGCATTTAATTCTAACAAGATACATGATACAGGACCATAAAATGAATCTCTGCTGTACACTTATGACACTTCAGTTATTCTTGTTGATAGGCTTAAGAAAGTCCAAAATAGAACATAATATCTAACCAATAGGCACAACCAATGACTTAGTTTTGTAAAGATATTGGATGTTAAACAAAGGCTAAAATATATAATTTAATATTCATTATTCATAACAGATTGTTAAAGTTAATATAAGAACCAAGTAAATAGTATTTAATAAACAAAAAAAAATTGTTATCCATTTTTTCAACTACCATTTAACTGAAACTTATTTAAGTATTTAACCGTAACAAGATGAAAACTTATTTAAGTATTTAACCTTAACAAGATGAGACTACTATGAAATAAATCTGTGCTATACACTTGTTACATTTATTATAGAGTTAATCTTGTTGATCGGCTCAATCAACTCTAAAATCTGAGATAATATCTAAATGCCTATCAACATAAATACATATCTTCATAATTAACTGATCAATTATAGTTGAGTAATTGAAAGGTTCAGTATAGTTAAGTAATTGAAGAGGTTAGGTTCACAGATTTTTTGTCAATGGTGTTGGTCATTTCAGTGAAATTGATGAATGTGTTGAAAAAAGAGATATGAAATATCACACCAGTCATTGCGGGGGGCAGCCTTCAATGCTCGACAAAAGTAAGTTTCAGCCAGAGCTGCATCGTTATGCGTTTCCCATATGAACTTGGCATACAGTGACAGTACCTCTGCATCATCCAGGCTTGCCAATATCGCCATTCTATAGTATTCTTCTGCTTTCGCAATATCATGTTGTACCTAATCAATATAATATATGTCAGCCATAAATAAATCGAACCCAATAATCCCCAAGCCCACTGGATAATCAATATGATACAACAATAAATTACAATTTCATATCCAAACCCACCGGAGATCATAAACTTACAATTTCATATCAAGTTCATGAAGTCAGAAGCATAGATCTGTGCTGAATAGTTACCTCATGCAGAAACTTGGCATAGTTTATGAGAAGAAGTGGATTGCCAGGATTTGCTTCCAACATTTTTTGATAATACATATCTCTGCTGTTCTTGGAATTCTGATCTTCTGCTGTTGTTTCACAATTTCCTTTTCTTCTTTCAATAGCAGAGCCTCTACTCATATACTCAGTCTCAGACAGATGGGCAACTCTGCATCCTCTTGCAGTGCATAACAATGGCACTCCATTTGGGCCAAGTTGTAGAGATGGATATTCATAATTCTCATTCTTTCCAGACAGTAATGGATAGTTCTCATGAAGAGTTTCTACAAATGAATCTACAAACTCACTATCATTTCTGCAGGTAGAGTCTGTAAAATTACCATCCGGCAGGGAGAGGGTTCTTCTGGGTCTCATGGAAGAAACAGAAGCAGAAGCAGTAGCCCCACCTTCGGAATCAGCATGATCTGTGGTTAGGCTCATGCGGGGATTGGAAGTAGCGCTTCTTGAAATGCACTTATGTACAGATCTCCTTGAATTCCAGATGAGTGGATTCAGTTTTTTTTTCATGTCTCCTTTCGTGACCTCTAAGTGGGGTAAAGCAGAACCCATGAACACAGAGGTGGGGGAATTTCTGAGCATCTTGGGCAGAGGAGGGATACACATAACCAAATGGTGTGTGTTTTGGCACAGGATATGGTGTTGAAGGAACTTCTCTATTTATTTATATTTCCATTTCTTCATCCGCAAGGAGGATTCACTTCACCTGACTTGATATTACCTGTATTAGAAATTTGTGATTCAATGAGAACGTTAGGCGTAAGAATAGTAAGCCACGCGTAATCTGTTTGTAGCTTCCCTCCCATGAGAGCGGCTCAAATATCTATGCTTATCCGTTCCTTCGAGGAACTTTTGGTCACTTACCTTCTTCGTACAACTTTTAATTAGGAGCTGTCTAACTAGGGGTGATTGTGACTTTCCAGCTGATTTTCAGCTGGAATTGGGTGAATTTAACTCACAAAATTTTGTAATTTCTGTTATTTGTTGGGTGATTTTAAGTACAGAATTGAAATCATGTGACTCAAATCTCCAAACATCCACACTCTGTAAGATCTAACAATGTTTTTGCACATTTTGAAAATTCTTTGAAGATTTATGGCTAGAAAATCGTCCCCTCAGACAACTTCATTTTAATTATTGTTATTGTTTAAATCATGCTCCGAAGGCTTGGGTGCCCTTTGTTGCAATCATAATCTACTTAGTGAATGAATGCATTTGGCGGAGTAAGATAAAAGACAAATAAAATACCTTGTATTTTGGGTAGATTCTTGAAAATTGTTATTTTCACAATTTTGTTATTTTAATTGTATTTCACTATTTTATACTAAATCCTCCATTTTAAAACTATTCATATTACTGAAATTGCAATTTAAACACTCCAAATTGAAATTTAAACAAAAATTAGCCTACCTGATTTCAAATAAACTAATCGAAAGCATTTTAGTTAACGTTTATACTGCTCCGCATTTGGTCGGCAAGAGTGCCTTTGATTAAAAAAAAATAGTTGGTGACAGTTCATTTAACATGCAACTTGAGAATTAAGAAAAGTATTAGTATTAATATATTATGAACTTAACTTTAATCAGCAAGAAAATTATTAATACTATATTATAAGATAGATTTAATTACCAATAAAATTATTAATAATATATTATAAAGTAGACTTTAGTCCCTAGTCTTGACATTCGTGATATAAAAAATAGAGTTTTTATATCATTGACAATTTTTAATCTTATCATGGGTTTTTATTTTAAAATTGATATGGAACAAATTCAAAACTTTCTTAATAACTAAAGCATTATATAGTAGGTTGTTGAGGTAAAACAATTTTATATTTTTTAAAGTAGAAAAAAAAGTCATTTTTTATATATAAAGAAACATGTCGAATGTAAGTGAACCTCAACAATTATTCATTGGTCTCACCCAAATGACAATCAAGGAAGAGGTAAACTAGCATCCTATAGTTAAAATATTATCCAATAGTAATAGTCTCTGTGGCTATCACAGAGTCAACAAAAGGTAAGAAACTATTCACCCATCACCAAAGTTACCAAAGAAGGTAATCATAAGTCAAAGATCTTTACTAAAGAGGAGAAGATCAATCCCCCCTCCATAAATTCAGCTATAGATAGATGTTCCATAGTGATCTACAACGCCTTTTTGGACAAGCCATCCGCAAGATCGTTATGCTCTCTATAGATATGGTGGCGGTCAATAGAAAGAAGGTGTCCTTGAGAGCCATGGTCCAATCACATCAGTGATCCAGTTCCAAAAGCTGCAAATTTGCCACATTGTTGATCCAGTCGATGATGATCTTACAATCCCTAAAGACTTTCAACTGTGGAAGACCCCAAAGTGCATGTAACTCGGCTATGGTATTAGTACTGGGGTCACATCCCATCTTCAAGTGAAAAGAGTGAGTCTCACTGATATAAAGAACCATTCCAACACCACCATTAACACATATCGCAACACCATAAAAAAAACCAGTGGTCGCAGATACTTCAGGGGCTCTCACAATCCTCCGATGTTTAATCACCCTATCAAACTCCACAAAATCTAAAATGAATTGGATGACACCCAACTTAACAATATGTATATAAAGCCTCAAATCATAAAAAATAACAACATTCCTAACTTTCTAGATAAACCACAAACAAAAAAATAAGGAAGTACAAGGGCTTAGTCCTCGACTTCAACCATATAAAGTAAAACAACTTTTTATATTGGTCGAGTCCCTACCATAGGAATCGGTTCACCAAAATATTATTACTTGTACGCGGTTTTCAAAGCATTATACCCTAAGTTATTAAAATAGGAGATATTAAGACCTCCTTCGGTTATTAAAATGGGAGATATTAAGACCTCCTTAGGTTATTAAAATGGGAGATATTAATGTCTCACATGGTATCAAATTGACCTCCTTAGGCTATTTTAACTTAGGATGGGAGATATTACGACCTCCTTGGGTTATTAAAATGGGAATGATTAATGTCTCACATGGTATCATATTGACCTCCTTAGGCCATTAAAAAATAATGATTAAATTTTAATTGTGCATGTGAGTGGTCACACAATATGGCTAAAGTGTAAATTGACCTCCTTAGGATATTAAAAAGGAATGATTAATGTTTCTATTAAATTTTAATTGTGGGTCACGCAATATGGATAAAGTGTAAATTATTAGTTTTAATTTATAAAAGCATAGAATGAAATGGAATGGAATATATATAGTGGATTATATATGTATGTTAGGTTTTGGTGGCATTTAAATTTTAACCGTGCATGTGGCTGGGTCATAAATATGGATAAAGTGTAAATTATTAGTTTTATTTTATAAAAGCATAGAATGAAATGGTATATATATATATAAAAGAGGTTTTGATGGCATTTAGGTAGTTATTGGTGGATTTTGTTTTTGCAAATTTTTATGATTTGAAGATTATAGAAAGTTGGGAAAAACTTTAATAATAGATGTTTATTAAAAAATATTGAAAAAAGTATGAAATGAAATTAAATATTTTTTAATTTGTAACTTCTAACCTTCATCAAAATCTTATTCACTTTTATATATTAACCAAAGAGTATTAAATTATCAAAACCATTTTTGGTTCCATTGAGGGAGGAATTTATAGTGTAAAGATGATGGAGAGGGGGATTCAAAGAGGTCTTATTGTTAGAAAAATATATAAAAAATAGAAGTAAATAACAATAATAATAGAATATAAGATTTATATGGAAACTATGTTGTATGTAGGTAAAACCACGAGGCAATGGTAACTTCAATCTTTTAATATTACTCGGCTAAAAACTTATAGTGATTTTTTTTATCTTTCTTCTATTACACTATCAGGGGGTCACTCCCATTTTATACAATACATATGCGGTTCCATAAGGAATCAAAACACACTAGAAGGGTCTAGAAAATTTTGTGGGCTCTGCCCCCGAACCCCTGGAAGGGGGGACTAGAAATCCCCCCACTAACCCTCCATGCACTTGACACATACAAGCAATACATGGGCCTAGTCAAGAGCTCAAGAGCTCTACCGTGAAGGATATTGGAGATTTAGACATTGGCTTCATATTCCAACACTTATTCCTCCAAAAGGCCTCCTATTTATATGGGAAATTAGAATTTTTGGAGGTAGTTCTTGTTTGGCACATAATAGTAGGATGCTCCATATGCCTATTATATAAATATATGGTTGTGCATGCATTTTTTCATAGCAAAATATGGACACAACAGATAAGTTTTATAAGATAACTTGCACCCAACTCATCATGCACGCAATTTTAATGAAAATAATCGTGCCCAAGGTGTCAAATACATAGATAAAATGTGATCATGACCTTCGAGTTATGTTTTCACCTCAAGAGAATGTAAAATGGTGCTAAAGGTATATTAAACGAGGTACACTAGAAAGTGTACTATACAACTCGACTCCCAAGTGCTACAAATGTACCCTAACGTGTGAGCGCATGCATGTAGTGGATAACCAAAATGAATTATATGTTTCTTTTTCATAAGAGACCATAGGAAAACCAAGTGACAAATCATCAACAAGTCAAAGACATGAGAACCATCTCTAAACATAACAAATGTTAGTGTAAATAAACTCTTTCTTGAGGTGGCCATGTTCATGCCCAAGTGAAATGAAAGCATGGCCACTGAGATAAATACATTGTGGATCAATGCAATATAAATGTGCATGTTGACAAAATGAAATATATAATGCATCCATGTCTAAGTACATGCAAACAAAGTGACTAAATTTTAACTTTGATAAGTCTGAACAACAAGATAGTGATACATTATTATGAACATTGATAACTGTGAGTGACAATGCATCACCATGTATGGATTATACCAATGCAAGTACTACATGGATGTAATACACTATTATTGTGGCAATGGCACTAGTATGAAGTGCAAATTAAACATGCTCAAGTTCTTCGAATTGGAATTTCATGACCAAGTATGAATTTGCACCGTGTGAATTAATGTGTTGAAGTAAAACATGGGCAAAATATTCTAATAATTAATTGATGATGCATGTCATTGCTAGATATAAGGTATCCTACCAATCGATGGAAGTGGGTACCAAGGTACTAGTACAAATCTCCATGGTACAAATAAATTTGTTGAATTCAATCTCAATGAATGAACCACTTAGTGGGGGGTCAATGAGGAAATCCCATTTCCAAATGCATGGACACATGTTTTCCATGATGAATCTTGATTCCAAGGTATTAAGAGCCTCCAAATCAAACACCTAGAGGAAATGCATTAAAGTCAATAAGAGTATATTTGTCAAGGGAATTCATATGATGGGTCCTTCCATTGACATTAGGCAAAAAATGTATGATGAAGAGTGATAATTATGTATTTGGTTTTGAATTTAAATTATTGTTACTAAGTATGACTCTCCTCTATATTAGATGAAATTTGGATTGTGGAAAGACCATCTTATCAATGAATGATATTGTGGTGGTCTTTAGTCTAGTAACTTAAAACAACACAGGATATATAGAGGTTAATATGTAATCCACGAAAAATTATAGAGCATAACAAGAAACATTAGACAATATATTGTAGTAAATTATTTTTGCATTAAAAGAGAAAATTCAAGGAGCAATGTTCATAGGCCTCTTTAGGTAGGGAAAAATCTTACCTGAATAGAGCTATGTTACAATAATACTTGACAAAATTCTCCATATCCTTGTAGCTCTTTAAATATGCTTCTTAGATCCAAAACCATAACTACTTGACATGATCAAATAATTAACAAATACAATTTCCTAGTGAATCTTAATTATTAAAGAGAACATGACATCTATCTAAATTAGAATTTCCCGATTGGAGTAGCGGAAAGAAGGTGTAGGAGGTAGCGATCAGAGGGAGGAGCCCTCTCGTGTGGCTCAGGTGGGGTGGGGTCTGTGAACCCCCCCAGTCAGGCATGGAGATGGCCTCAACCAGGAGTCGGGGAGTGTCCAAGATCAATGGAGGCAAGGATGGAGCTGGGGAAGGGAAGAGATCTAGGGTCGGGGGTTGTCTCCCAAAATCCCAATCAATACCATCGATTCAGATCTGGTCAGAGTCCATTCGGGAGAAGATTGAGATGTGGAAGGAGAAGGCCCTAATCGAGAAATTTGTAGGGGTCTGGCCAAGGGAGAAGGATCTGGTCCGCTGGATCCAGAGCACCTGGAGCCCAAAAGGGAATTATGACCTTCAGTTGGGGGCCAAAGGTTTTTTTACCATCATTTTCTTCAACCAAGAGGATCGGGATAGGATTCTGGAAGGGGGCCATATTTTTTCTTCTCTGCGGGACTCTATCTGAGGCCATGGAAGGAACGGTTCAACCCAGATACGGAGGACATGACTATAGCCCCAATGTGGATCTGCTTAGTAGGGCTTCCAGGGGAATACTGGGACATGGAGATTCTACAAGACATTGGGAACTCTTTAGGGGAATTTGTGAAAATCGCTGAGCAAACCCATCTCCAAAGGTATACCACCTTTGCTTGGATCTGTGTTTATATGGATCTCTCGAACGACCTCCTTGAGGCAATCAGTCTTAATTGGGACGATGAGGATTGGATCCAGCAAATTGACTATGAGCAGTTACCCTTCAGGTGCAGGATCTACCATGAATATGGCCATTTTGAGAGAAACTTCCCCAGGGAAGATAAGGAGAAGATGGAACATGCCTTGGGAGAAGCGCTTGGGAGCAAGGGTTTCACTCAGGTCAAGAGTAGGCGGAGGAGTAGGGGCTCGGGCTGGCAGAAGCAACGTAAGGATGAAGTGGGGAAATCAGGGGGATCATCTAACTCCTTCCAGATCCTGGGCAAGAGAAATAAGGGCGAATGTGATCCCAGCAACAGGTTCTGATCACTGGCCCGTGTGCCTAAGCTAGGAAGGGGCGGCGAATCGGTTACCAAAACCTTTTCGATTCGAGTAATTCTAGTTATAACACAGGGACTTTAAGGGTCTGGTGGAACAGTGGTGGTAGGAGATGAAGGACTCAGGGGGAACAAGGATGTACAACTTTTAGCAGAAGTTCAAAGTGTTGAAGGCCAAAATCCGTACATGGAACAAGAATGACTTTGACAACATATTTAAAGACAAGAAAAGGATAATATTGGAACTGACTACTACCCAACAAAGAGGGATGGAAGTTGGGTGGGACCCAGATCTGAAGGAAAAGGAGAAGGACCTTGAAGCCCAGTTGGAAGCCAGAGAAAGACAGGAGGAAGTCTTCTAGAAACAGAAGTCTCGTGTGAAGTGGCTGCGGGAAGGGGACACGAATACCAAATTCTTCCACAATGCCACGGTCAACAACCATTTGGGGTCAAAGATATTCAACCTTAAAATTCACAATGGGACCCAAGTGGGATCTCGGGTCGAGGTAGAAGATGGCCTTGTCAATCATTTTAAGGAAATCATGACAGAAGACAACAATGAGAGGGGTCAGGATATTGATCGGATCATATCCCTGATCCCCAACATTGTCACAAGGGAGGACAAAGAGAACCTCACCAAACTGATCTCCCTACAAGAGGTGGAGGGGGTCATGCATCAGATGGCTCAGGGTAAAGCCCCCAGGCTGGATGGGTTTACAGCCAACTTTTTCCACCATTTTTGGGACATGCTCAAAGAGGAGGTTTGGGCAATAGTGGAGGAATCTAGGACCAGCAAAGGGGTGCTCAAAGCTTTTAATGCAACCTTCCTCGCTCTGATCCCAAAGAGTGAGGGGGCTGATGCTCCAGGTAAGTTCAAACCTATAGCGCTTTGTAATGTGATATACAAAATAATCTTGAAGGTCATAGCAAATAGACTGAAACCTCTGCTCCTGTGGATCATCAGCCCTGAGCAATAGGGGTTTGTGGAGGGGAGGCAAATTCTAGATGGGATCATTACGGTCCAGGAGACCATTCACTCGCTCAAATGCACTAGAAGCCCAGGAATGCTTATCAAACTTGATATTGCCAAAGCCTATGACAAACTAAGCTGGGAGTACCTTAAGGAAATGCTAAAGGCTTTTGGGTTCTGTAGGGAGTGGATAGAATGGGTCATGGGGCTGGTGTCCTCGCCTTTTTTCTCCATCCTCCTGAATGGATCCCTGACCAGATTGTTCTCTCCATCAAGGGGAATTATACAAGAAGATCCCATGTCTCCATTTCTCTTCATCCTTGTGGCGGAAGGCCTAAGTCGACTCATACATGCTCAGGCAGGCCTGGGGAGGATATGAGGCCTATCCTTTTGTGAAGGCATGGAAAAACAAACTCATCAGCAATTTGTGGATGATACAATGTTAATGGGGCACCCTTCAGTCCAAGAGGCGCGAGCCTTCAAATCCTGTCTAGCGGCCTTTGCTAAAGCCTCGGGGTTGGAGGTTAGTCCAAAGAAATCCTAGGTGTTCTTTTTCAATACCCCGCTTATTACTCAGAGGAACATTGGAAGGATCTTGGGTTTCCAGAAGGCAGGCTCCCAACTAAATATCTAGGGGTCCCTCTAAGCCAGAAAATTATTAGGCACGCCTCCTAGCAAGATTTAGTAGACAGAATAAAGAGTAGGCAGTCAAGCTGGGTGATAAAACCTTTAAATCTCCCGGGGAGACTAGTTCTTGTTAAATCGGTTATCCAGGCTATGCCTATGTACCTTCTATCAGTGATGTCGGCCACCAAGTCAGTGCTCAAGGAAATCAGGAATCTCCAGCACAATTTCCTATGGGTGGGCAGAGGCAGTAAAGCAAAATTCACCCTGGTCGGTTGGGAGAAGGTGAGCATGCCAAATAAATTGGGGGGCCTAGGGCTCCATGATCCAGAAGCAGTGGGCCAGGAAGTGCAGGGTGCCAAGATTTGGTGGCAATGGAGCACCCACAAACAGGAGCCATGGGCCAAGATATGGCACTTGAACTATGTAAGGGGATGGCCTGCTACGCAGTTGGTTCGTTTTAGTGGGGAAGCCGAAGGTTCCCAGATATGGCAGAAGGCAAGGGAGGGAAGGCAACTAATCCAGGAGCATAGCTTCTGGGAAATTCAAGATGGAAGTCTAGTGAACATGTGGGATGACTCATGGAATCAACAACCCAAGCTAGGGGAGGATCCTATATGGCTTCAATTAAGGAGAACATGCTTAGACAAGGGCTGGGAGAAGGTGAATCAGTACAGGGAAGGAAACGCCCAGGGTGATAGGCGTAAATGGGTGATCCTGCTTGATCCCACGGATCAAATCCCGGAAGTAGACATCAAATCCATGGAGGAGGAACTCAATACTCACGTCATCAGAGTTAAGGAAGGGGTTGGTAGGCTCAAGTGGGGTTACTCCCAGAAGGGCATGTTCAGCATCAAGGAAGTCTATAACATCAAGATTAGAGGACAGGTGGAGGATGACGAGATTTGGGCAAAGGTATGGACATCCAACCCATGGCCAAAGGTGGCCATCTTCTGTTAGCTGGTATTTCGAGGGAGAATTCTAACAAGGGAAAACCTGAGGCAAAGAGGGATCCTGGGACCATCTAGGTGTGTCTTGTGTGCCAGCCAGGAGGAAAGCATAGGCCATCTCCTGGATGTGTGCCCTTTTGCAGCCGGATTATGGGATAAAGGAGTCATGATGTTTAGAAGAAGTAATAGATCAAGAGGGAATCTGGCTCAGACCCTAAGGGATTGGAACCCGAAGGCCTTCAAGAATAATCTTCTTAGATTTCTATGGCTTGCTTTCCCTGGAATGGTTCTCTGGGTTATCTGGAAGGATCGGAACAACATGATTTTTTGGGAATGAGAACGGTCTCCAGAGGCATCCTGGAAAACCATTTGCTCCAACTTGCTGGAGACAATCCACAGCATGCAGTGGTCAGATGAGGATAAAGAGTTTATAGGTTGGGAAAAATCAGTTGCAGAGGCATGGGGTCTGGATAAGGGGGTCATAAGCGACCTTCGTCGGAAACCCAAGGTCTGGAGAGTGGAGAGCCCTTCGTCCTGGTCTCCCCCTACGCTTCAAGTTTTCAAGGTTAACTTTGATGGGGCGGCTAAAGACAATCCTGGAATGGCAGGATTTGGAGGGGCCTATCGAGACCATAAGGGGGAAATTTTACAGGTTTTTCATGGGAATATAGGTTTCGATACCAACAACTCGACGGAGCTAGAGGGGATGATCCAAGGCATCCATCTTGTCATCCGGAATGGTTGGCTCCCAGCGATAGTGGAAGGGGACTCTCGAATTCTCATCCACATGGCTCAACAGCTAGAAAATGGGAGGTCAGCAAAGAAAGTGGCATCTAGTTGGTGCCTGGAGGGGAGAATGGAGGACCTCTGAGCTCTAATTTTGGATTTCCCGGCGCTGTCCTTTCACCACGTCAAGAGAGAGGCTAACGAGGTGGTAGACTTAATGGCCAATGATGGGGTTGCTGACGTCAGGGATATCAGGTGGGGACGACTTGAAGATATTGAGGGAGAATAGTGGTTGCCTCGCTGCCGTCAACTCGTGGATCATGATGGTGATGATAGAGGGCGGAGGCAGGATCATATGAATGAGGAATGTGGAGGGGGGAGGTGGCGGCAAGGCCATCCCACGCGTCACCTCTGTTAACATGTGCCAAGCAGGTGGTCTTAGATAGAGGCAATCGGAGAGCTTCTCCCTTATCATTAAGATCAAGTACAAGAGTTTAATGGAGGAGATAGTTAGTACTATTCACGATCTGTTAGGTGATGCAATAGTGACGAAGACTCCTCTGAGGATCCCCAGGCGAGGTACGGGTCAGGGAGGTGGCCGGACCTGGGTTATCATGATCCGTGACAGAGAAGCTATTTCAATCATGGGAGTGATCCTTATTAATTGGACCAGGATAGCCATGGCCGAAGCATGTGTTCTGGATAAAGCACAGGCTTATTGGTTAAGTGTAATTAGGGAGACAGAAAAAGGTGACAGAGTGTCTGTTAGAATGGAGAACAAAACTGAACTTAGGGAAATGGCTCTGCCTTGTGGAAGCGTGGGTGGGAATGGTCAACGGGGAAAAGGAGAATACTACAGTGGTAAGGGGAAGAGGGTGGCGACCCGGGCTCAATTGCAGGCTCAGTCTGCTGTGGAGGCGTTTAAGGATCGCATCCCGCTTATCTTCAGGCTTGCCATGGAAAACATGGAGAAGGCCCTCTGGGAGCAGGTTAAGTCGAAACCAATAGAGGAAGTTCAGTAGGAGGTGGATGGGTGGGTCTTCGACCCCGGGTCCACGGTGGGGAGAGCGTCAGCTCATGATTTCCTGGTGATGATTTATTGGGTTCTTATGAACCTTGTCTCCCAAGCGAACATCAAATCCACGGCCATAATTAGAGAGCAGCTAGAGGCGATTCTGGCAAAAAGGGAGGGAGATGAAGAACCCGTAAGAGCTTGGAAGGAGCATAATGTTGAATGCAGAAAGATTCTCAGCAAGGTCAAAACCCTCAGTGCGGACTGCCGCCTTATGCATAGGAAGGTAGACCAGATTGTGTCCTACCTAGGGATTGCGCTTTATCACCCGGGAATGGAGCAGCTTACAATGGGAGGGTCTGGTAGACACGCTAGAGGGAGGAATGTTGGTGCCCCTTTTATGGGGAGCTCTGTGGGGGCAATGCAGTAGACGGAAGGGCGTGGTTTGTCAGGGATCTGGGCTCAAGTCGTCTTGATGCTGCCCTGAGGCATGGTGCTGCTTCTCTTTTTTGCTGATTGCTATTGTTCAAGAGGCTGCGAAGTTAGCCCTTAGGTTCTATAGTTATTTGTCTGTTATGTTTTTTAGTTTTTCTAGGCTGTCTTATGTTGCAAGTATATAGGAAGCTTGACTTTGTAAGTAAGACTGGGATTGAGATCTCCATAGAGGGAACTCTCTCGGCTTATGGGTGGGGTAGGTGGAGGATTTTGGAATGTAATTGGGATGGGTAGTTCTGGTGGTGGGCTGGTCAGGGCCTGTCTGTTTTGACGATATCTCTGTAATCAGTTTTTAAGCAGTAATACACTTTTATTTACAAAAAAAAATTATTAAACAGAACATTTTTGCATTGATTGATGCACACTAAATTACTCAGTCTTAATTAAAATATATGGTGTTATATAGTGTGTGACTAACTCCTAGAGTAAGGTGGGTTAGTGCAGGACACTAAAATTCCCTCCCCCTTAAAAACATTGTTGTCCTCAATGTTGAAGGTGTAGTTTTAAAATGTTGGTTGGTTCCCAAGTGGCATCTTCTAGCATCGTATCTTTCCACTAGATAAAAACTTCTTTGATTGTGTGCCTTCGCAATTGGCATTCCCTAGAATACAATACCGCATCCTATTGAATCCAAATGGAGCTGCATTCCTCATCTATTCTTGGTAATTTGGTCTGCACCTTATAATTAGGCCCTGCCGCCTTTTTGAGACAAGATACATGGAAGACGAGGTGAATCTTGGAGTGATCTGGAAAAGCGATCTTGTAGGCCACTTGTTCAATGCGTCGGAGGATGTTGTAGGGTCCATAGAACTTTGGAGTGAACTTCTAATGGATATGGGCCTTGAGGGGTGTATGTTTATAAGGTTGGAGTCAAATAAACATATGATCCCCAACTTGAAAGGAGAACGCAGAGTGATGTTGATTGGACAATTGGTTCATTCTATTTTGAGAAGAAAACGAGGTTGTATCTAAAAAGGTTGAGAATTTTTGCTCTGATTCGGAGTGTGTCATCCTTTGGATGAACCTGGGGGGTACTTGGTAGATATTAAATCACATATAAGAGCTTTTGACCATACACTACTTCATATGGTGCCATATTTGTGGATCCATGATAAGTGGTATTATACCAACATTTGACGGACTAGTGGTGTGGCGTGTTTGATGAAAAGAATCACAAGTAGGTTTTAATGCATTTATTGATTGCTTCCATTTGACCTTCCATTTTGGGGTGATATCTTGTGTTGAGATTCCAGTGAATTCCCTCGAGTTTAAACAAATCCTACCAAAACTTGCTAGTAAATGTGGGGTCATGATCGGAGACAATAGAAGTGGGCATGCCATGGAGCTTGAAGACTTGATATGTGGAGACTTGTGCCACTAGTGAGGGTGTAAAAGTTGGTGGTAAGGCACAGAAGTGGTTGTATTTGGTCAAACGATCTACTACCAACATAATGATTATTTTATTTTCTGCCTTAAGAATACTCACAATGAAATCCATGGAGATGTCCATCCATATATGGTTTGGAATGGGAAGTGGATGCAAAGCACCTAGTGAATACCGCAACAAATTTGTATACTACAACAAAGTTGTGGATATCTTTTTGATGATTTCCATGAAGAAAGAGTGCTTAATTCTTTTGTTGGACCTAGGGAAAGATAGGCATAATTAAATTAGAATTATACTCGGAATGAGAAGAGTTTGTTCGCACGATAGAGGAATTTGTGATAGAAGCAGACGCAAAGGAAGGAGTTCACAACAGAAGGAAACATGCGACGAGATCAGTCACGACAGGAGAAACCACGATAGAAGGCGTGCAACAGCTGAAAAGGACAACTCGAGAGATCATGGGTAATAAGTCAACTAAGAGCCATGCGTACTTTAGGGAATAGAGAATCTTTGTATTTTAGGTCGGTAGTGCCTACTAACAATTGTACCTAAAATAGGAATGACAACATGTTGGCTAACAGAATGAAGTCGGTTGATTATGACATGTAAGAGTCTATAAAAGGAAGAACCCAAGCTGTGTGTGGGTTGCTTTGGTTACTTCATGGTCATTCGGTTGGTTGTTACTCCTATTTGGTCTATGTTTATTTGTAGAGTCAAAGAGTCGTAGAGTTGTAGAGAAGACTGAGTCAATCCAGGCTGTGTGTGGATCGACAGTAGAGTGAAGGGGAGGAGAACTTCACATATATGAGACCAGAGAGCATGAGAGGAGAGAGAATTATGTATAGAGTTAGAAGAATATCTAGAATAGAGTCTACAAGCTGAGTGCGTAGACAAAACATGCCAGATGAAGAGCGCCTTTGTGGTTTTTCCCAGATGGGTTTCCACGTTAAATATTGTGTCAATGTGTATTTGATGAATTTGTTTGTGTCGCATGAATGTATGTTGTGAATAAGTGTTATGTATTTTCTTATGAATAAGTTCTTATATGCATCTGTCGCACTGTTGTTAGTTGGAATCGCTAATAAGGAATTATATCGACTATTGTAATCTATGTCAATGGATAAGTAGAGTAATATATTGAATGTGCATAATATCTTGAATGATAGATATTATAAGTAGAGTAATATATTGAATGCGCATAATAGCTATAAGTAATACAACCACCGAATTCAGTCGAGTGAGTTGTGAGAGGAAAAATCCCCACCCAATTGCAAAAACATGATTCTGGCAGTTACCCATGAGAGATATTTGGGTGAGACTGCATCTGCGTTGTAGTTGTTGTCGATCGACCCTTGCTTTGTTGGACCGATATCTTGGGCCATTTTGTCGTACAAAGAAGGTATGAACTTGGGTTGCAAGGAGAAACACCAACGTCTTTCATAAGTTTTATAAAATCCTGAGTGGCCTACTATGGGTGATAATGTAATTCTTATAATCCTTAGCATTTCAAGGATGAATCTGAGGTGAGAAAGATGCACTCCTTATAGCTCAAAATATTTTGGTTCCATGTATACCGATGCAGTGATTTTGGGTCTTCTTGTAGCCATTTGATAAGGTTTATAACTATTTTATGGGACAACAATTCCTATCACACTTCATCAAGCCATCCTGGGACTAGTAAGGATAAGGTGAAGATAGAACCCTCCTCCATATGAACACTTAGAAAAAAAATGAAATGAACACCATGTGTCCCATTAAGAAGTAAGTATACTTGCAATGCTCTAGTTTCGATACCTAATCTCTAATAATAGATGATTCTCAAGTACCACCATATGTGGATATTATTGTTGGAATTCCAATGTATTAATCCAATGCAAATGTAGGTTTATTAGAAAAGTACATTGCAAACACTAGGTTGTTAACAAGCTCTTTAGTTTTTTTGTTATTTGGATATACTTTAAAAAAGGGCTACTCTTGATAAAAATATGTATCATAGTGATCCGATGGTATTACCAACACTAAATGATGAAGAGGCTAATCTTGATAAGAAATAAGTCAATAATTTCAGTTTTGATAGTAAGGGGAATTGGTATGCATGGAATTATATTTCTAGCCTCTAAATATGTTAACTCTTATTTTTTTGTCTAAATCCTGAGTTACAAATAATTTGCCTTTTAAATTTAGAGAAGGGTTGTTGCAACATTTGGCGAAGTTCTCTCCCGATAGAAAAAACATTCTTAATTAACTTTTATAAATAAATGTGAGGTATTGAGAACCTTTGCTGGTAATTAATTTGAGAAAATATGAAAAGTCTATTGAGAAAATTTAATTCACCATTGCATCTTTGAATTCTTCTTTTTTCTTTTGCAAAAAAAGCGAGAAATGTGGATTTATCGACATTTAATTAACTTAATGATGTTGATTTAAAGTGGATTAATCCACATTGAGTTGATGTCTCAAATGATAATTAAATGTGGATTAGTATATGTTAATTCAATTTTTGAAGGTCGTTTTAACATGGATTAATAGACATTTTATTGATGTTTCAAATGTCAATTAAATTCGAACGAATCCATGTTACATTGATGTTTTTTCTAGTAGCACATAAGTTCTAAAGTTGAGAATATTGTGGATTCATCAAAATTACATTAATGTTAAATTATCATTTTACGTCGATCAATAGATGTTACGAGCTTTAAGTTCAACGAATTTATGGCATCCTAGTTTGATGTAAAATCAATGTCAGAAACTGACCCATAATGTAGTAGTGATAACCCAAAGTATCAAAAAGTTAGCTTTCAATAGAGGATACCTAATGATATCAACAACTTGATCATATATCTTCCAATAATGAGATTCACAACATTATCTTGTACTAACTATCTCAAGTAATGAGCATGAATATCCACATGCTTCATCTTGATTTGTGTGACATGATTATTTGGAACTTGTATTGCACTTTGATCATCACAATATATACCACAATCTTCATCTCAAATAGAAACCAATTTCACCCATAAAATGTTGAACCCATGTGGCTTTGTTTTTAGCATGCACTCCACCACGTTATTATTCTTTAGTGGTCGAAAGAGAGACGACATTATACTTTTTACAAGACCAAACTATGGCTTTGAAGCTAAGTTGAAACACGCAGTTAGATGTAGACTTCATATCATTGTTGTTTCCAACCCAATCTGAGTCAGTGAAACCATTTAATAGTTCACTTAATCATCATAATACTTTATCCCAAGCTAGTATGCTCCCTTGATATAATGATAAATTATCTTTGTGGCTTTAAGGTGGATTTCTTGTGGATCCTACCTAAACCAAGAAACTACATTCACAACAAGGAAAAATAATTTCTATTATGAGTAAAATAGATAAGGATACCAACAAGTTGTTGATAGAGTGTAGTATCAACTTTTGGAGAATCACACTCCTTAGTTAGCTTCACTCTTAATTGATTATGTGAAAAACATGGTTTACAATCTTCTATCCTAAACCTTTGTAAATTATTCAACACAACTTTGGGTTGATAAATCAAGATAACATCATTTATTTGTAAGACTAGGATGGAAAAAAAGAAATGCAAAATACCAAGGTTAGTTAACTTAAATGTATTTGCTAATTGTTTCTTAAAGCCCAAAACTAAATAAACATTGATTCTAGTAATGAGTAGGTCATATACATACAATGAAATAATTATTCACTATTTCTATGCAATACATAGATACTATGATTGGATTCACAACATTTGAAATTGAGATTGAGAAAAAAAATAGCAATCTTCTCATACAATTCCTTGGGGGGTTGTTTCAAACCATACAAGGACTTCTTCAATTGGAACTCAATATTTTCATCCTTTTCAAAACTATGGGGATTAATCCATATAAATACATTTAGTGAGATCACTATGCTAAAAATAATTTTTGACATCCATTTTATTTACCTTCCATCCAAATTGAGAAGTAACTAAAATAATCGATAACAATGTTCATCCTTACAAATGGGGAAAATGTTCCAATATATTCAATACCTTCTTGCAAAGAAAATTCCTTAGCTATTAAACAAACTTTATGTCTTTCAACAGTTGGGTAAGTGATTTATTCTTTGTGGTGGGTTGCACCGCCCTCCTTGTGAACAAAAAATTGTAATTTAATCTTAGTTAAGGGATTACAACGTAATATAATCTAGTTAACATATTAGGGTTTTGGATGTTATGGAATGCCTAAATATTGTATTGTGAATGAATAAGAAAAATGCATTAGAAAAGTGATAGGTTTATCTCTAACTTTAAGTTTTGTTTCTTTTCTCAAATAAGGGTTTCCGGGGTAAATCTCTATGTACTATGTGTGTGGCATAGTTTAATCTCTATTTTGCTTAAGAATCTATATGCATTGTTTCACTTCACATGTTTAAAAATTACATGTGGTATCATAGCTTGATTATTAGCTTTAGTGGGGCTCCTTTTTTGCTAAGGGTTCGACTCATTTGATAGAACAATTTTATCTTTGGTTTGTGATAAATTTGGGTTTAGTGGGATCTTTGCGGTGCTGATTTGTGTGTTGAAATAGAGCGGTCTACAATTCTAGAATCAAGATTGATAAAATTACCAATCATATATTTGAGCTATGGAAGCTCAAGATGGAAGATATTCTTGTAGATTGAGAATAGTGGGTTGTTATGGATCTAGGTACACAACCTCCTACTACTATTATGATAAGTCGGTTCCTTTTTACAATTACAAATCCATTGGTAACATAGAAATCGATCAAGTTATAAATGCAAGGATGCAATATTTTCCTTTTGTAAAGTCAATACTTGGTGTAGATAAATGAATAGATCCATCTAGAATATCCA
Organism: Pseudotsuga menziesii; assembly: GCA_001517045.1. NCBI lineage: Eukaryota > Viridiplantae > Streptophyta > Pinopsida > Pinales > Pinaceae > Pseudotsuga > Pseudotsuga menziesii. The sequence goes on from LPNX010728134.1 coordinate 144,060, forward strand.
TGTTGTGATATTATTACCATCAAAATTCTTCATATCAATCTTAGGAATGAGGTAGCTCCTTGGTCCTGAGTTGAATCCATGATTATGTGGATCTTGGAATAATGAATGACAGGTATCTGGGACTCAAGGATAATATTCTCTAAGTGTGATATAATTTTATCCGAAGGTTATTATGACTCCACCATCTTTTTCTCCTTATTCTCTTCTCAAGGTGGTGAATTTTGGGTAAGTAGGTTGCTTATATCCTTCAAAATTACATCCCTCGTGTTTTAAATGTTCTTTTTGACGCCATCTTTGATATCCCCTTTGAAAGTTTGGAATTATTATTTAGTTACCATTTTTTGGATGTCCATCTTTCTTAGTACTATAGATTCAAGGTTCACTAATATTTCTCTAAACATGGACATCCCAAATTCTACCTCTTCATTCTCTTTTTATGTCATGGATGAGACTTCAGGAGCCTTTCCAGGAGTTGAATTTGGATTATTGCATCTACATGATGGGCATAGGATTTTGAAACAATTATGCTAGTTAATATTCAACCTGATGTAAATTTAAAAATTTTGAACCTCCAAGTATGAAATTTTAGCCTATGTTATCTTCATATGTCTTATTTTCAATGCAATAGGTTTGAGTAAAGTCTGATGGTCCAAGAAAAAAATCTGGTTATTTTCCCAAAACTTGTTGATTTTGGGTCTTTCAAGAGCTCAAACTTATATTTATTTCCATATGTCCAATTTTGCAGTTATGATTCTAAAACTTGGACCTCAAATACTATGGTAAATATTATTTCTAATGCAACTACGGGCACTCAATTTGGATGTTGCTATATTTAGATATGATTGTTTTCCTAAGAACACATCTTTAAGACTAGTTACAAGACTAGTAAAAAAACCATAACTTCCATAGACTATAACTCTAAAATTACAGCTAACTCTAATATGATTTTTTTATAAAATGAACTTTGGTATACTGCTTGAGCAACCTGAAAATATCATTGCTCTAAAATCCTAGAAAACATTAGAGAAAAAATGGTAGCATGACTTGTTTGAAGGAACCCAACCAAGGATTGTATTCTATGATACCAAATGTCATGGACCAAATTATCCAAAATGGCATAAAAATAGAAATAAGTGTTGGGTATATGTTATATTATTTACATGTGGGTTGTGCCAACCTCAGATCTATGTGGGTTGGGTATATATTTTTTTTTAAATAGTTTTTTCCAGAAAATATGTAATCTAGATCAAAGGATTGGAGTGTGATCTAATACAGGTTATCGAATTAGGGTTTTGGATTATGCAAATACCTAAATATTGTATTTTGAATGGTTAAGAAAATACAGCGAGAAAGTGAGAGGTGCAACTCTAAGTTTTTCTAATTATGCTTGCTAAGGGTTTCTAGGGTAAATTTATGCGTACTATATGTGTGTTATTGTTTAATATCATTTTTACTTAAGAAAATGTATGCATTGTTTTCTAAATCGATTACTGAATTTAGGGGACGCCTTTGTTTCTAAGGATTTGGCTTGTTTGATAGAGCAAGTTTATGTTTTGTCTATGATAAGCCTAGTTTAAGTGGGATCTTTACAGTGGTGATTCATGTATTGAAAGAGAATGGTGAGTAGATCTAGAATCAAGATTAAGAAATTTAATGGCGAGAGATTTGAGATATGGAGTCCCAATATGGAATATTTTCTTGTAGATCATGAATAATAGGTTGTTGTGGATACATGCATACAACTTACTGATATGGAAAAAGAAGATTGGGAAAAGTTGGAAACAAAAAAGAGAAGTATGATTCGACTTTACCTATAAGATTCATTGTTGTTGAATTTCACTAGAGAATACAACACATAGAAGTTGTGGGATAAGTTAGGGAGTTTGTATGAGTCAAAGTCCTTGGTAAACAAGTTGTTTCTTCGAAATAAGTTGTATCATCTTATGATGAATGTTAGTAACACAGTGACAAATAATCTAAATATCATTAATACTATGGTAATTCAAATTGTATGCATTGATATTAACATAGAGAAATAAGATAAGTGTATTACATTATTATGTTATTTTCCATATTCTTGGGATAATTTGATTGCAACAATTTCTAGTGCTACTTGATCCACATTAAAATTTGAGGATATAGCGGTATCCTTGTTATTAGAGGAAATTAAGAAGAAAATCATGGATGATTAGACCATGGATTCCTTATTAGTGAGATGTTGTCCCTAGGACAAGAATAAAAATAAGTCTTCCCGGGGGGAGATCGAAATCTCTAAGAGAATATTTGAGGAAATGCTAGAAATGTGGTAAACTAAGGTATTATGAGAAGGATATTAAATCTAAAATTTTTGATAAAGGGAAGGTATCTGATGAGTTCCCTTCCATAGAGTTGAATACCTTATTAGAAGGAGGATATGTCTACTTGGATTATACAAGTACCCATTCAACTCATTCTGTATGGTTGATTGACTCAAGTGCTTCTTTTCATATGACTCCTCATTGGGAGTGGTCTTGTGAATATGAGAAGAATAATGGAGGTGATTTTTTCTTACGAGATGACTTAACGAATAGAATCATGGTACATGGAAGATTTAAATTTCTACTAAACAATGAAAAGATTAGAACTCTCCCTTTTGTACATTCCAAAGCTTGCTAAAAACTTGATGTCCATCATTAAGATGAGTGATGCAATCATACAAATTGCATTTCGAAAAGAAACATGTAAAATGGTGAGAGAAACTGTTAGCACCTGTGCTAAATTTTGAAGTTTTCTACATAGGCATATGCACTAATTCCCCTGCAAAGGTCTAGATCAATAAAAGAAGGTGTAAGGTCATTTTTTTTTCATGTTATATAACCTAAGTAAGTGTTGAGCAGGTTTTGAAGGACCCATGCCTGGTCGAAAGTGAAGAAAATAGTAAAAATCCTTAGGCACAACCTTGGAAATATGCCTAAGTAAGAAAAATCTGATCAAGGTTAAAAGATGACCAAAATGGACGGCCTGGATGCACAGCAAAGATGATTAAAGGCCAAGAATCACTTCTACCAAAAACAAAACTAGAGAAGAAGAGCATAAGAGGCAAAAAATTGGTTATAAAAAGTGGTAAACCCAACTTCCTCTTTCCACAGTCCGATATCCAACTGTCAAGGATGAATCCGCTAAAGATCAACGATCCAGGAAAGGTGAGAAGTAAAAAGGTGGGAGAAGAAAAGCAGAAAAGGCAAGTCTCTATTGTGAACATTGGAAAACCCAACTTTCGCTTTCCACAATCTGAGATCCGATGGCCCAAAATGTTTTCGCCAAAGATCAACGGCTCGGAAAGGAGCAGAAGGGAAAAAATCAGAAAAAGGAAATTTAAAATTTTGCTTGTGAAAAGTTGAAGTTCCACGATTCGTAAGATCAACGGTCTGGATAGTTTCCGCACAAATCAACGATCCAAGGAAAAGAGGGAAGCAAAATGGAGGAAATCGGAAAGCGGAAGATACATAAATTTGATTTCAAAAATTTAGAATCCTACTTTTTGCTTTCCACCAGATCGATAGTTCAAAGAGATTCCACACAAATCAACGGCTCGGAAAGGAGTCGAAGGGGGAAAATAGAAAAGCTAAAATACAAAAGATTGGTTATAAAAGATTGAATTCCCTCTTTCCTCTTTCTGTAGCCCACTGTTTGATCTCATATCAACGGCTCGNTGAAAATAGAAAAGCTAAAATACAAAAGATTGGTTATAAAAGATTGAATTCCCTCTTTCCTCTTTCTGTAGCCCACTGTTTGATCTCATATCAACGGCTCGGAGAATGTCTTCCTAAGATCAATGGTGCGAAAAAAGGAAACATGCCCATGAGATAAATAGATTCCTCGATATGTGGAACTTGGAAAACCTAGCAGCTTTCAACGCCCCATATCAAAGGTAGAATCAGATCTACAGTGGAAAATAATTTCGTTACCAGCACTTGCATGACCCAAATAAAATTCTCAGATATGCAGAATTACTTGGAGCCCACAAATTTCAACGGTGACGATCTGTAGGAGTTAAATATCTATGGTGGGTATTCATTTCACATCCACAACATGCATGAAAGGATAAAATTTATGTGGATGCAAAATCAGGTAGGACCCACACATCTCAATGGTCGCGATTCTGGGTGGAAAATATTTACGGTTGAGATGCATTTCACAGCCAGAACATGCGAGGAAGATAAAATAGTTCGGGGATGTGAAATATCGTATCCTCCACACCTTGAATGAAGGAGATCTTGGAGGAGATTGGATCTATGGTCTAGGTTGATTTCGCGATGGGAACATGCACGAAGATTAGTAGGATGAAGAATCGTGAAATCCTGTAGGACACGCACATATCAATGGTCATGATTTTGGGCAGAAGAGATCTATGGTAGGTGTGCATTTCGTAGCCATAACATGCACGAAAGATAAAATATTTTGGGGCTACGAAATATGGTAGACCTCGCACTTTTGAACGACAGGGATCTAGGAAAATTTTAGATCAATGGTCCAAATTGATTTCACAATGGGAACAAGCAAGGAGTTTATCAAGTAGACATATTATGAAATCGGGTAAGAGGTTGCATCATTGGACGGTTAAGATTTCTCATAGATCAAGATATATTGTTGAGGTTTATTTCCTCGAATGAAGATGCAAGGAGGAATGAAACTGTTGCAAGCCGTTGGAGGTGCTTTGAACCATTGTTTTTTTATCAAGCGTTCCTGATTTTCAAGTGGTCGATTTTCCCATTTTGATCCATCACGCGCATCCCAACGATCTTTTCTGATTTGTTTTGTGATCATGGTGAATCTTGTAGATCGGAATTTGATAGAATTGTATGTGTGCGGGATTGATTCCCAATTTTGGTAAACTAAATTAGCCTTTGTTTTGAGTTTAGTATCGGGATCCCATGACGCTATAAATATAAGCTCAATAGAGGAAAAAAGGGTTCAACTTTCATTTTTGAAACCCTTTGTTCCTAGTTTTTTGTAGTTCTACAACTTTCTTGGAAATGTTAATGAGAAATATTCTTCTGCGTTTTTGAGATTCATCAAGGCATTCATGTTCAGTTTGTGTTTCTTGTATTCCCATTTTCATGCATGTGTACTCTGCTAACACATTTCTACATTGTATGCAAGGAATTCATCAAACGATCCTGCATCAAAAGTCGTGTTTGTTATGTGTTATGATGGCTGTGATAGAATTCATCCATTCCTAAATGCTATGTTTTTAGTTATTAGCCTTTGTTATATTTCTGCTGAAAGTGTTCCAAGAGATTCATCCATTGATAGGTGCCACTTGTTTCACTGAGCTTTCTTTCATTTCTCCTACCATCACTTAAGATATTTTGACTAAATGTGACACCCACTTTACCTCAGATTACAAAGGAAAATCACCACTCATTATTGTTGTAAAACCCTTGAATGATTCAGACGGCGACTCCATTGCCCAATGGTATTTTATATTTGTCTGTTGTACACTCTTTAAACCTCAAAAACATGTTTCCCATCAACATCTATCCTTCTAAATGCTTGTTTAAATCCAGATGTATATGTGAAAAACCTTATAATTCCTTAATGAAAATGCACGATATTTCTGTTATATCATGCAATAAATAATGAAAATGCATGATATAACAGAAATAACATAACACATAAGGAATTAATTGATCACAGGTCACTTCGAGGGGAAAACCTTCTTTGAGCAAGCTCAATACAAATAACTCATGGATGCCTTCATTGGCCTCAACACATACTTATATACTAAGTCTAATCTAAACAACTATTACTCCCCATGAATGTGGGATAGTACAATATACTCACGTGATGACTTACAAAGCATATGTGTCCAAAAAAAATATACTAACAAAGTAAAGAGAATGGTTGACACGGGTTCCTAACTTCCCCTCCCTCTTAGAAAACTTTGTCCTCAAACATTTAAATGTGGAAATTGTTGTTGAATATGAAGGAGTTGTTCCCGTGTAGCATCCTCCATTTGCATGTCATGCCATTGAATTAATATCTATGTGATGGATCAAGAGCAAAGTTGACAAGTGCGCCTATCGAGGATGGACTCCAGCTCCAAAATGATGGATCCTTCATTATCCAGTTTTGGTAAAATAATTTGTGCTCTGATGTTGGTGCCAATAAATTTCTTAAGACAAGAGACATGAAATACTAGGTGAACATGAGAAGAAGGAGGAATTTCCAATTTATAAGAAACAGACCCAATCTTCTAAAGAACCTTGTATGGACCATATAACTTTGGAGATAGATTATGACACCCTTTGAGTTTCAGGGAGGATTGCTTGTAAGGATGTAGATGGAGAAAACCCATATTATCGACTTGAAAAGTGCACTCAAAACGGTGTTAATCGGCTTGTTGTTTCATTTGTTTTCTTTCGATGTGAATATTGTCTTGCAAAATGTGAAGAATTTGATCTTGGTTTTGGAGAACCGTGTCAACTTCCTGAACTGATGAACTACCAGGGGTGTATGGAAGGAGCACTGGCAATTCCTGACCATAAACTGCTTCATATGGAGTCATCTTAGATGCAGTGTGGTAGGAGGTAATGTACCACCATTCAATGAGAGGAAGCCACTTTTCCCACTGATGTTGTTGTTCAGAGGTGAAGAAACAAAGATAAGTTTCCAAACATTTGTTGATAAATTAAGTCTAACCATCTATTTGGATGATACCTTGAACTCATCTTCAGTTTGGTGCGAGTGTGGAAAAATGGTTCTGTCCAAAAATGACTTATGAAAGTTGCATCATGATATGAGACAATGGAAGAAGGAATTCCATGAAGACGGAATATCTGGTCCATGAAAATTTGTGTGACTAAGGAGGTGGTATATGGGTGGCTGAGAGCACAAAAATGAATATATTTGGAGAGGAGATCAACCACAACCAATATCATTGTCTTCCCTCTAGATTTAGGGAGTCCTTTAATGAAATCTATCAAAATATCTCTACAAATCCATGTAGGGATGGGAAAGGGTTCAAGCAATCCCGAAAGGATTGTAGTTTCACCCTTGTGATGCTGGAAGTTGTCACATTCAGCCACCATCTATTGAATATCCCTAAATTTCATTCCCTTCCAAAATAAGTTAGGCCATGCCCGCTCATAACTTTTGAGGAACCCAAAGTGTCCTGCCAATGGTGAAGCATGGAGTTCATAGAATATGGCATGTTGAATATCTGTGCTCTGGGGAAGCACGAGACAACCCTTGTATCTAAAAGAATCGCCATCCCAAGAGTAACATGGTACAACAGAAGAGTTATTGGACAATCGTTGGATGATTTTAAATAATGAACATATTGTAACCAATTTGGAATAGGCATAGAAATAGCTGAAAGAGAAATGTGGCCATCAAATGTGTGAGAAAGAGCATCTACCACAAGATTGTCCTTACCCTTCTTGTAAGTGATCTCGTAGTCATAACCCATGAGTTTTCTAACCCATTTTTGTTGTGTTGGGGATGAGACTCGTTGTTCCAGGAAATACTTCAGACTCTAGTGATCAGTCTTAATGAAAAAATGATTCCCTAATAGGTATGGTCACCACTTCTGTAATGCATGCAAAATAGCCATCATTTCCTTCTCATATGTGGAGGCGACTAAATTCTTACCAGAAAAAGGGATTTATTGGTGAATGCAATGGGATGTTCATCTTGAAGGATATAAACACCAAGTCCATTGCCGTAGGAATCACTCTCAATAGTGAAGGGCTTGTTTCAGTTTGTCAAAGCGGCACACTCAGTAACATGTGTCCATGTAAAATTATCCTTTTTCAATGGAGATCATAAAAATGGTGGTGGTGGTAGTCGAAGAAGAAACCAGAGGGTGGATTTCTTCGAGTTCAATGACTTCAGACTCGAGAGAGTGCTAGAAGATTTTAATGAGGGGGGACCAGTACTCATGCAAGTTTGGGAAATTATGGGAATAATGACCATAGAGGCCACAAACTGCACATGAGCAGTTCGTCTGTAACACTTTGTTCTTAACCGCGGGGATGTTTGGTACATTAACAACGAGAGTGTTGTCATTCTCAACTATTGTGCGCATGTGGTTGTGAATAAACGAAAAATCATGACATTTTTTTGTCGCATGACTAAGTACATCTCATAGGGCACAAGTAGGAGGTAGACGTGGTTATGCGGGGGATTTTGGTGCCTTTCCCCAAGTATTTGTAGGAGGAGGGGGTGTTGGCATGGATGCAGGAGCAGTTAGTTGTCTACCAGGAGGTAGATGTGACGATGTCTCAATAGGTTGGACTAGTGTCAACATGATTTGTGGTTTCAGGGTGGGATTGGGTGGGTCAAGGTACCACACTGGTATGCCCAAAGTGAATCTCAAAATTTTAAGAGTAGATATTACTGGTTTACTCATGATTCTAGACAGTGTAAAGAGAAACAAGATCGTGTGTATGGGGAATGAACCCAAATAAGTCCCTGGGGTCTGTAGTTGGGGTTGCAGTTGAGGTTGCGAGGAGGTCGAAATGTTACTAGATGTCATAGTGGACAAATAGGATATGTCAGTCATCGAAAGAGGAGGTGGGAGAGACAAAAATGTGTCCTTCAAAGGGGCGTTGGTAAATAGTCCTGGACCAGCGGCAGATAGAGAAGGGATGGTTACACTGTCGATGGTGGTGTTGATAGTAGGGAGGACATGCTCCAGAGTGACATGTCCTTTAGGATCATAGTACGTCAATTGGCCGATAGTCATGATATTCCCGTCATGAGGGAAAATCAAGAGTCAGAAGATGGTAGAAGTAATGGATCACATTGCATACATCTAACTACGTCTAAGGAGAAGGTTGTAATTGATTTGGGCATTGACAACCTCGATGTCAATCAGCACATTTTTTCTGGCTAACTCAACGGGGACATTCAAGAGAACTCCTTGTGGTTGAATAGCATGACCATCGTAAGCACAAAGGGAAATGGTTAAGGGTTGAAGGGTTAGATATATGAGTTTATTCCAAACAAAGGTTGACATAAAGCAAGTGGATTCCCCCTCATCAATGATGCATCGATGAATGACCAAATTTTGAACAGTGATCAGAACCTAGATATCTACAGATGATGGCATTTGGGGTTCTCCTTTATTCAAGTCGAACGTGATCAACTTGGAATCATAGGGGTCAACGACACCTAAAATAGATAAAAAGGATTTTTGTTGCGAATGACGGGTTCTTAGGACTTTCAGAGTGAACATGGCAGAGGGATATTGTGCCAAGTCATCGATGATACTGTAATTAAGAACAGCTATAACAGTAAAGTTGTTTGGGAAGCATTGCAAAGGGAGCTGAGGGACTTTGGCAGTACCGACCTTGTGGGGTCTTGGTAAATGTAAGGACATATCGAGAGTAGTGGAGGTAGATTTCATAGAGGGATTAACGATTTCCATGGTGGATCCATATTGGTTTCATCCAGTCTATAAGTTGACATCATATGACAATGTCATTGGGTGATGAACACCATGATCAATGGGTTGACTCGCATAAGCGGTTGCAGTATTTTGTGGTAATAAGGGTTGGGTTGCAACTAATTTGGTAACGGGTTCTACAGCACCATAGGCAGAGGACATTGTGGTTCTAGGTTTGGCTGTGTCGGAGCGGCTGCATTAGGGTCACGTTCATTGCCGACTTGTAACAAGTGGAGAACTCTATTCATATGGGGGAATTGATGTGTATAATGGTCGTAAGTATCGCAAATGGTACACGGATGGTTAGTATGCATCTAAGGGTTCTTCCCAGGTCGAGGTGGATGTTGGGGGTTATGTGCAGGGGGATTGGATTTGTTGTTATTTGTAGGGTTGGGTTGTTGTCCACCTCCTTGAGGTTGGTTGTTCCCCCAATTCCTACCTCTCTGTCTTCTTCCCTTCCGTTGTTGGTTATTGGAGGTAGGTTTATTAGGGAGTTTCTACTAAGCATATACCTATCCTTGAGGAGTAGGAAGAGTCGAGGACGGGGCAGGTGTAGGTTGCACAATTGGTGGGTAGTAGGCAAGAGAGGCTGGAGGGGTTGCAAATCCTACCGTCTGGTCATTACACGCACATTCTAGGAAATTCGGTCCATGAACAGGAGGAGTGGGTGTGGGGGACACATAGGAAGGTTTGGCTCTGAAATGAGCTGCTACACATGAAAAAACAAGGGTGTATCCAGGTTGGGAAACATTAGGGGTGTTACCATAGTAAGTCAGCATCGAAGGAGAGGTCGTGTAAAGGTGGGGATGTTGAGTAATAGATCCAATGACTCCATAATCAACATGGGATGCCCATGGTGTATCTCGACATGAGGAGCCAAAACGGGGAGCATTAGGTATGATGGTATAAAGATAACCCGATTGGGCATAAATAAGATCGAATTGTTGTCCTTTGATGATTGCTTCTTCCTCAGTTTTTGGGTGCTCAGATGCAACATATTTGGTGATAGGGGGAGTAAGGTTTTAAGAAACTAATCGAGGAAAATACTGTCATATAACTAGATTCTACACAAGCTATAGTGAGGAAACCATTCATGGATATGATTTGTGATATAGGTAGCATTGTTCCGTCTATAGGATAATAGGATTTCCATGCCCTCATCATAAAATATGGGTAACTGGAAGTACTGGAGAAACATCGAGGATGGCGATAAATCTAGTTAAGTGGCATGGGGAAATTCAATGTACCATTTAGCTACAACACTAGTGAGTGTGCACTAGAATACCCACAATCAGATATAATCATCCACTATGTTGTTAGAGGAACACCACAAGTGGAATGACATGATGTAGTTTTGAGGGTCTTTTCTCGCCTTTCCCTCAAAGTTAGGGATGTCCGAAGGGCATTTGGTAGGCATGGGAGGCCACAACGGGTCATGATGGATGGGGTCATTCATCAACCGTGCCAAATCAGGCAGGTTGAGACTAGCCATGAATGGTAGACATGGACCTAGACTAGATCTAGGAGGGCCATTAATGTTGTTGGGGTCAATGAGCTTATAGTTGGTGTTGGGGTCAACAAGCATATAGTTGTCGCATGCAAATGGGGGTTGGTAGGGCTGACTTCCGACAATAAAAGTAGTCACTAGAATGGTGTAAATAGCCAAAATGGTGGTGGAAGGGCCAATTTCCCCATGCATAAATTAATGTATGGTGTGCACAATGGTGGTTGGAATGGTACCACCACTAGTAGGTAGCAGACCAACAACAAAGTATGTGGTGGTGAGAGGCCCACTAGGACCACAGTCTGTAGTTCCGACAGAAGATATAACTGGTATGATGGGTGGAGCGGTCACAATTCCACTATCAACAATCCCCTCGGAAGGGGTTGGGAGGTACACCAACCATGGGGCTAGATGGGGCAATGAACAAGGTAGTTTCATATTGATAGGAATTTGAATCTGACTCAGATGCAGTGCATGGCTCTGAAGGTGGTGAACAACACCAAATATGGATCCGATAATGGCGGTTCAAGGAACCAAACTGAGAGGTATGCCCCCTAAGTCTATGGGAGTAGTGTGGTGGATCTATGATGACTTGATGGTGTGCTATATGATAAATTAAATCTCAAGGGTGTCAAATGCAAGCTCAAAAATCCAACTACAACCGAGTGTGCAGAAGAAGAGCTGATAAATGGTGGCACACAAGCCAAAAAGCAAGATCTAAAACCTAATTGCAATAGTGTGTCACAGCAGGAGAGTCTACAACAAAGCGGCCAAAAAAAAACAAGTAGCAGCACATATAAATAAAATGATGCCCTAACCTATGGGGTACAAGTGCAAGCAATCTCCTAGCTAAAAGATGGAACACCCTCACAAATCGTATCCTTTGTTGGGTGGTGAGATCCACAGTAAAAAAATATGAAATTGAAGAACTAGAGGCTAAGAGAATCCCACTACTGAGAGGGACCTCGGGTAAAAGAGCCCTAAAATACTGGGAACTAGGCTAAATTGTTCATGACATGTCTGGGATGGTTTCCTGGCACTTCATCCCTTTGGTCCTCGACATCCGATATGATCCTTGGAATGCATGAGGAGGACTATGAAGGGTTATCCTTTGGTCCAAAAGGGAGTGGGGTATTCCACCTTGACTTTCGGAACCCCTTTGTTGTGGTTTACCCCCGTAGATATTTTACAAGAAATACTCAGCCAATGCTGATAGAGGTTGTTTCCCTAGAAAGAAACACCCAGTACTAAAACAAAACAACAACAAGATATAGAAACTTCTCCTAGGATTAGATAAACCTCTTGAATTAGCTGCCCTTCTTACCTTCCACAGGTTGCAAAGGTTTGATCCTTTAAGTGTTTGATCTATGTGGATAACCTGTAAGAGACACAACAAAACACAAACTGAGATAAGATAAACAAGATAGATTAAAATCCTATGTAAAATACCAAGGAATTAAACAACAAACACAACATGATAATTAGACATACAAGTGCATGTGGAAAAGAAACTACATTTTTATCAAAAGTACAAAGAGAGAGAGTTTACAACCGATTCCTTGGTTCTAAGAACTCTTTCTCAAAGGAACCTTTCCTCAAATCCTTAAGATTTCCTACTAATCACCTAAGATTCTGACTAAATTTGGCCAAAATTTGGATGCAATAACACATTCTTCCTCCTCTTACCCATGAGGGGTAAGCTAGTATGTAAAGGCATGAGAGGATAGGATAGGTTGAGGATTCCATGGGAGAGGTGGAGGGGTGATCCTAGGATGATGGATCTCGAGCTCTAGGTGTCCTGAACCATAGGGATGAGGCTTCCACGAAGGCATGCTTCAAGAAGCCTCTCGAACTTTCCTTTTTTGTCTTCATAAGTCAACCATCACGTCTTGTTCAAGGTAAAAAGGGGTTACCAATTGGGAACCATACCTTGTGCATGGGAAGTAGGCAGTGGCACCGCTTTCTGCAGAGAGAAAACATGCATTACTAGTATGAGTACTTCAGTTTTTCCATAGGTAAAGAGCGGTGGTGGAAAAAACTTTGAAATTGTTCATCCTTGCTCATTTCCAAATTCAACCTTTGAGGATTTCAAGGCAAATAATTATATTTTTATCCCATTAAATTATGTTGACAAGAATTAGGTATAACAAAATGACCCCCAAATCATGAGGCTATAGGGAAAATGATAGGAAAATTATTTGTAGGAACAAGTTATCACTTCGAGGCGATAGTCCAAAGATCAGAAATATTCAACAACCAAGGTCATCCTGTAGCATATTTACACTTTGATACGAATCCATATGACTCACAACATGGCTACTGACAAATACAATGCATATCTGTGCGAGACATAAACAATCATGGGTACTAGAATACAACCTAGATCCATGTGAGGGAGACTCAAATTTAGACATAGCTACCAGATATACAATTTATATCTATGTCATACAGATGAAAATATCAGAACAACCATGAACATACAAATGTGGATCCATGTTATGACTCATACAAATATTTCATCATAACCTAGGGAAAGCAATGAGCGCTTAACATCCACCTAGGGTCTTCGCCTCGTCTTCAGCAAAATATGATTCTATCCAAGCAAATACAAGTCTTGAAGTCAAACATGGTAGAAACCACTTGATTACCAGTCAATGATGATAAACGTTAACAAGTGCGAGGGAGATCACCATTAATGTCAATGATTCCCAAGGTACCCCAGTACAATCCTCTGAATGTGAATAAATAGACTAATGTTGAACATTCAGCTAAATATTTCGATCAAAGTTCAATGATGTAAACTTATTGTTGAAAGCGAAGAAATATGTCATTGATGTATACAGATCTCAAGGTACCGACTTGTTTATAATAATAATTCCTAGAAGATGTGTTGAAGTCGACAGGAATAGCCTCATCGAAGGAGGGCCATGAATAATACCTCATCAATGACACAAAAATTGAAACAAACTTCTGGAATTTAAGTATGAAGTAACGACAGGAATGACTCAAAGATAACTGACATGAAAGTAGTTTTGACTGCAAAGGTTAACTCTCAACACAAATTTTCTTTGAACATCGGGTGACACGACCAAAGTCTTGGAAGCATTGACTTGACGAGGAAAATACTATGACATAATGCGACGATGAACGATGCATTCTTTGAAAGACTCAAAGGAGTGACATAACTCATGAAAGTGGATCGACTCGAAGACAAGTTGAATGCCCAAGTGTTTGAATGAAATGTAGATAGGTTCCATGTTCAAAGGTGACTAAACTTCCATTATTACAAATGAAACATAGTTCCCTTCCCTTAATTTCCCTATCGTGATTAATGAGTGTCTCTGTTTCGTTTTAACGAGTTCAAAGAGGGTAACAAACACTTGTTGCAGCTTATCCTAAGATAAGTCCATTTTCATATGTTTTATGAACTTGAGAAAGGAGGGGTTCGCTCCCCAAAAAGGTTCTTTGAGTGTTTAGTTTAACGAGTCCATTGAAAGTAAACTCAGTGTCATTGACATTTAGAGAGTCTGAATAAAACTAAGGAAGACTCCAAAAGGTCCTTTTTCGTAAAAGTTCGTCTTTGAGGCCTGAAAAAGTATAATATAATACCTTGGAGAAACCTTCTAGTCAATGACTAGAGTATACCTTTTTCATAACTAGCTGATCCGAACCGAAAAAGGGGTAAACTACTGTCAGAAAGATGACTCTTTAGGTAATTTTACGAGCATGAAGATGACAAGTTCACTCGATGATCTTTTCACATTTTAAGAGTCGGAAAATATATTAAAGAGGGCTCTATTAGGGTTTATTTTTCATAAAAAGGATCAATGAGTTCGAAAAAGTAATAAAATTTGACTTGAAAACTTAGTCCTAGGGTTTAACGAGCAAGACTGAAGTTTTAAAATAGTGCTCGGAATATTTTTTTGTTTTGATCGAGAACGAAAAAGAAAAAAAGAAAACTCCTCCATATCTAAAAATATCAACTCTTCATGACCTACAACCCTAAAGGACCATTAGATCCTCATTTAATAAAAGAATTGACTTTATATGACTATATTAGGGGTAAAAAGTAATAAATTAATTAAAATAAAATTAAAATGATGTATAAAATTAGT
Source organism: Pseudotsuga menziesii (assembly GCA_001517045.1). Taxonomy (NCBI): domain Eukaryota; kingdom Viridiplantae; phylum Streptophyta; class Pinopsida; order Pinales; family Pinaceae; genus Pseudotsuga; species Pseudotsuga menziesii. The sequence continues at coordinate 159,112 of LPNX010728134.1, forward strand.
AAAAAGGTTAAAAACAGTTACCATTGTGTTTTTTACCCATTTGGAGAGAAAAAGAGCGCATTTGAGAGAAAACTTGGAGGGTGGATTACAAAGGCTACGAATGACCATTCGACGAACTGTCCAGACTAGGTAAATTTTAAACTCTTCCCCTACACTTTCACGGTTTTATTTTCCATTTTAATGCATTTTTTTGGTGTTTTGGGGCCATTTTCCAAGGGGAAAATGCGTGTTCTGGGAACCTCCCTTTTCCATTTCAAGAACTGTGGTGCCAAGAAATACCACACATTTCCCTGAAGGAAAGTCCGGTGTCATCGCTCTGTCTGAAAGGGACAAGTGTGGTGGCACAATCTACCCTAAAATGCTTAAAAAATAATCCAAATCAAATATTTTAAAGAGTTTTAAATGATTGCGTATGGTTTCTAATCCTCCATTTTGATTGTTTGGTAGGTTGCATTGTTGAAAATGGTTGTGTGGAAGGAACAAGAACATGAATTGGATGACATTCATGGAGAGAATGATCAATGCACCATGAATGTGGACTTCTTAAATTCTTTAAAGTGTCCATCATGAGGGAACAAATCATATTGTTGGAGTATATACTCAGGATGTGGAATCCTAAACAACAACATTTTGAAGTGGGTGCTCACATACTTACTGTGGAAGTGGAGGACATCTACTTCCTAATAGGTCTTTCTAGGCGAGGAACGCCTATTTCCTTGACTGGTCCTCGTGGTTGGGATGTTACTACATAGGGATTTATCGACCAGTATTGTTTCCCAGGTACTTAGATGAGTGGGAAAAATATTTCCATCAAGGACATGATGGACTTAACCTTGAGGATGGTCCTTTTCACCATGCATCGAATTTTTGGGATATAAGGGGCTCATCAAGAATCTAGAGCTCACATGTTGTATGCCTTAGAATCCATGGCCCCAACTGTATTCAACTAGGTTGAAGCCTTGTTGTTGACATTCAAAGAACAACTCACCAAGTGTCGTCGTGGAGAGTTAAAATAGTTTGGGTATGGTACTATCTTAGTGTCATTTTTATTGGGGAGAGTTCCACTAATGAGGCCATAGGTGGCATTCACCGAGATTAGAGCACGGGACCCATGTATGCTCAAGTGGATAGAGGGTATGGCCCACCATGGTGGCAGGGGACCTAGAGTTAAATATGGGTCCTCTTTCTTTCGCTGGTTGGATGACCAGCTTCTCATGGTTGAGGATTATGCCTATGTAGACACAGATTTTCAAGGATACCTAGACCTATCCCTTCCTGAGGATGAGAAGTGGGGAGACCTTGGTGAATAAGTCACTAAAATATTCATTTTTTTATGTTTTATCTGTTTTTATAATTTTTATGGGTGGTACAGAGACATGCTTCCTACTGTGTAGATGTGGGGATAGCGAGACCAGGAGGGTCCTCTCCGATTGACAGGAAAGCCGGTGCTCAATTTGTATTCCATTACGATGATGAGATGAATGAGATGACTGAGCTTGAGTAGAACCTCAACATGCTGACTTTATATATTCCTGACATCTTGGTGGAAGACCTCCCTAGGAGGTACTAGTGGCACACAACTGGTGTGTCAAGTCGCTTTGGTCGCTTTCTACGCAGAGTGGAAAGGGCCATTATGTGCTATCACAGGCATCACTAGGGCTCATCAAGATGTGTACACTGAAATCTATTAGCTTCAGTATTTTTGTTATTTTATAGTGTTGAAAGCTATTATGCTTCATTCCAGGTCTCGAGACCAAATTTTTGTACTAAACACTTATATATATATATATATATATACACAGACTCATTTTTTGCGGCCTGCATGATTTTGGTAATGGAAAATTATTTACATGGATTTCGTCTTTCACACTGTTTATTTACAATGTTTCATGTTATTTTACTTATCAATGTACCAAGAATGGGAAATATACCAATCCAGCATGTAATTAGCAAGTGAATCGGCAATTGAGTTATATGTTCTTGGAACATGTTGGTAAGTAATAGATCCAAATGACCTCTCAAGTAAACATACTCTTCAAAAAATATGAAGAACCACTGGATTTCAGATGGCGTATACATGGTTCAACTGAGAAAACATGAGCTGGGAGTCTGAAAAGATGACCAAGTGATTGATATAATGAGATGAAGCTTCAGTTAACAACCCTATCATCACATGGTATTCAATGATATTGTTGGTAGTAGGACCTAGAAAGACTCCTCCTGAAATAACCAAGTCATGGTCTTGGGAATACAGTACCCACGTTGTTGAAGTGAGATTCAAGGTATGGCTACTAGCACCATCAACAAAACCATAGTAGAGAGTCATCTGCAGAATTTAAATCATAACATGGAATAAGTAGTGTCGAACAAGACCCAAAACCATACTAAAACAATAAAACCACTCTAAAATTCAATATATACAGATATATACAAGGTACTGATGCAAGATGTCCTAGGCATAGTACCTTTTCAGTTACAACCCATTGCGAGGATTCCTGAAAGGTATTCCATTGTAATCCAATAATTCATAGGCCCATTTTTCCAAGACTTTGATAATGATGTAGGGACCTGTTGCTGCCGCAACCTTTTCCCCGATTTTAGTTTTTTATTTAAAATCTAGGACCCCGCCTTATCTTTATTTGCCTGAATCGATTGTTGAAAGCTTGACGCCTCTGAGATTATCTTTGCGTTTGAAGTTGAACGTCCTTTTGATTGCTTGCTTCGTTCAGTTCGATATGAGTCGTGTGGTCTGGTTATTTTTAATGCCCATAGAGTGTAAAAGTTTGCCTTAGCAAGATTTTGCTTTTTCGGCCGCAATCGGGCCTTAGCGCTGTTAGTTTTCCCTTTGGATCGGGCCTCTTTTGGAAGAAGTGGAGTCCTATCTCACCCGCCGTTGCGGCTCCTAGACCAAAGTCTCCGCTCGATTGAAGTGTCTCCCGACGCCCGATTCGTGGGTGTGAATCGCTTGCTCCAGAGTTCTATCTCACCCGCCGTTGCGGCCGGAAGGGGGAAGTTGGCCTCCGATTCGTTTGTCATCCGACGTCGGACCTACCGCTCCCGTCGTCTGCCTCTGACCTACATTCCATCCGCTGTTGCGGGTGGCAGAGTTGTTCAGCTTCCGACCCACTTCCCTTTGCCGCCCGATTTCCTATGGCGCCTACGTTCTCACTCCCCCTCTTCTGGTGATCCTCCGCCGTTGCGGCTCCTGGAGCCTTCTCCCATCCGGTGCAGAAACTTTGTCTCATCCAATCCAAGTACTGCCCGACTGCCGTTTCATTTTACCGTGAACTTTTCGCCCGAACGAACCAGGCCATCTTTGTGGATTTTTCACCATAGTTAAAAAATTGTGATGTCCAATGTCTCAAGTTAGTGGATAATGCGTTTAAATTGTATGCAGGGAGAATCACATGGATTGCTAGAGCGGCCTACGGCGAGGAAAAGGACAACCCAAGAGGATGACAGAGGCGCCGATGAGGCGTTTTCAGCAGTTACTGTCAGAGGGTAAAACGCCTATTGAAATGATTGAAGAAAACGCAACGACCAGAAGAGAAACTGAATCGTCAAGGGCGCTGAAGGGTCACGCGCTGAGGGAACCAAGAGGACATCAGTTGTAGTTTAAATAGGGGGAATGAAGACTGGAAAAGGGCTTTTTCCCTTAGAAAATTTTGTAATGGTTGACTTGTAAGAGGAATTACTTCGTTTTGCAAAGTGAACTGCAATTTGGCCTGTTGGAAAGAGTAAAGAAGTGAAATGTACCAATGCAATTCAATGAATAATGTTGAAGAGGAACTATTTCATTTTTAGCTGTATTTCATTTGCTGTAAGGATATTTGATGTTTTGAGCCTAAGTTCTTGTTAACTATTCTTCAGTATTTTTCTGGGATGCATTGTCACTAAGAGCAATAACTGTTGTTATAGAATGATCGGCTATCTGGTTATTTGAATATTTGTAAGTTTTTTTTGTTATGTACCGTGAGAAGAGTATCAGCTATTTGTGATTTTTCTCACCGTATGTGATGTTGTATTGCTCAGTTAAGATGATAACCTCGCTCCCTAGGGATAGTTTAGGTAGTTAGTTTATTTCTGTTTGTATCTGGTTTAGTTGTTTGTGAGCTTAAGACGAGAGGTAAGAACCTGCGCATCACTTTGTGACCACTCCTTGCATCTGGATCACCCTGCATTTATTTAGGCACGTGCATATCATTTATTTAAGTCAAAATACAAAAACTCGGTGGGCCGGGCCGCAACCGGTAAAGCCTGTGTTTGTTACTTTGACCTACTGTAGCCGGACCGCAAACCGGACGGATTCCCTATCCCAAACAGTCAGCGGGCTAGTTGGGAACGCTGATTGGGGAGAATCCCTTACTGTTGCCGCCTGCGAATTCACAGGCCCCAACAGTTTTGGCGCTAGAAGGAGGGCCGCCAGTGCATGGCTGGCCGAGGAAACCCATTTTACAGAGATTATTCCGCTGGTTACAATTCTGAAAGTAGTGGACCACGAAATCCAATCCCAAAGGAAGAAAATAAAGAACATCTGTATCCTGTTCGCAATGAAATTGTAAATGATCTAAGAAGACATACTCGTGCGTATGTAAAGAAGATCGGAGGATTGCCAATTATTCCCGAGTTGCCTAGAAGAGAATACAAGAAGAAAGACCGCCCTGTAATAGAAGATTCGGTGTTGGTTGGAGACTGGCAAGAACTTGTAGAGACTTCCTTACAAGAAGTAGAGCTAGCTTTGAATCAAGAAGGCCCTGAGACCCCTTATATTTCTCCTATTCATACCCCGGTTGGTTCACCTCCGCACTCTCCACCTCGATTAATGGCAGCAGCTAATGCAAACCAGCCTCCTAATCCTCTAAACCCACCACCTGCATGGAAAGCCAGATCACCTCTGAATCTGACCCCACCTTTGCACGACCTACCTCAAGCCTTCGAAAAGTTATTGCCTAAGTTTGATCCCAATGAGAAGATATTGGTAGACGACCACTTGCAGAGTTTTTATTTAGCTATAGAAGGATTAAGGGCAGGGGACCATGAAGATGTAGTTTGTAGACTCTTCCCACATACCCTTAAAGGAGCCGCAGCCTCTTGGTTTTTTGGTTTGCCTGCCAATTCTATTCCAGATTGGAACACCTTCGAAAGAATGTTTAGAAGTAAGTACGCGGTCCAAAAGACTCATGCTGCCCTTATGAAAGGACTTTGTGCTTTGAAAAAAGAGAAGAAGGAAAAAGTGCACAGTTTTACACAAAGGTTTACAGCATACCTTAAAAAGTTCTCTGATGCGGATAAACCTTCAGAAAAGGTCCTAATCGAGTATTATACTTCAACTTTGGGTCCTGACCTGGCCATGTTCGCAAAAGGTAGGGCCAAGCCCACTTTGATGGAGACTTATGAAGAGGCAGAAGTAGTGGAAGCAGAAAGGGAGAGCATTGAAGACTATCCCGAACAGTCGGGGGAGAAAAGGAGAACGATGCTGTTTACTAAGCCCAAAGAGGAGAAAACACCAGATTACGAAGGTATGGCCAAGATGGTGCAGAAGCTGTCTAACAAGGTCATAGACTTGGAGAAGGAAAAAGAAGCACAAAAGTTTTTTAGACCATATTATAAGAAAAGGGAGGATAGCAACCAGACCCTTCCCCCCTCTCAGAAAACTGCATCCATGAACCTCACAGAGATAGGGATGGAAAATTTCTGTACTTTTCATCAACAGCCCCATTCCGAAAAGAACTGTCCGCAATGGATAAATTCGATGACATTGGTCATGAATCAGATGCTGGATTCAAGATTGACGGAAGAAGATGATGATGAAAGGAAAGAAAAAGTTGCTTCCACGTCTACAAAAGAACAGGAAGAAGAGACTATGGCCTTATGGAGCTCTATTTCAGTACTAGACGCGGAAGAAGAAAACACTCAGGAACGCAAAGATATCAGAGAAGCTAACGTCACAACTAGGAGCAAAGGGGAGGTTAGTGATGACAGTCTTCTGCTCCCAAAGATTCGAAGGCTGCAAAGAAATATCAAAAAGAAATTTCAAGACAAATCCGTGGCTGATCAGATTCCAGAATTTACCATTACCAGCCAGGATCTGACGCAATTTAGAACACCGCCTAAGCCAAGCGAAGAAAATGTGAGCGTTAATAAACCTCAGTCCACTAGACAACTAATCGAATATGACGTTGTTGAAGATTTAAAGAAGATAAAGGCAAACGTCCCGCTGTTTGAAATGTGCAAAATACCTCAGCAGAAAGAAAGATTGTTGAAAGCATTAGAAACAAAAGAAGAAAAGCTGCCCACTGACAATCAGCCGCAGCCAGAAGAAGAAATTGGGGAAGCTAGTAGTGGAGGTAAGTCTAAAACCAAACACCCGCCTTTCCTTTTAACTTTTGAAATTTTTAATCATAATGTGCACAATTGTCTAGCGGACTCAGGGGCGTCGATTAATGTCATGCCCATATCTGTTTGTAAGAAAATAAATGGGCAGCCCAAGCCAACCACGTGGAAAGTGGTGCAGTTGGATAGGACCGACGTCAAGGTAGTTGGCGAGATGGAAGACGTGCTAATCCGCTTGGCATCCGATGATAGAGTCTGCCAATTCATCAACATTGTAGTGGATGACATACCGGATGCGTACGGCTTGGTCTTGAGTAGAGATTGGTCAGCCAAATTGAATGGATATTTCGCCACAGATTGGTCACATCTTTGGTTGCCATACAAAGGAAGTCCTAATCAAATCAAGGTTTTGAGAGAGCCTCATATGAAATACAATGCCACTCAATTTGATGGAAAGAATGTACCAGTTGAATCCATTTTGGGAAACTACTTTCTGGAACTAGAACCAGGGAATTATCAAGCGGAAGAGGCTAGCAGCACATCTAACACCCAGCCTGATCTCCTTCGTTTTTCTCAGGCTGATGAGCTTGACTGTAAAATAGTAGATTTAGCCGTAAGAGTAGATTCTTTTTCAGTAGACAATGTTTGTTGGACTTTATACTTTGACGGCTCAAAAACGTTAGAAGGATCGGGGGCCGGCTGCGTCCTTATTGATCCACAAGAAAACAAATACTTCTTATCCTGTAGGTTAGAGTTTGAATGTACTAACAATACAGCTGAATACGAAGCACTGTTGCAGGGACTCAAGAAGGCCATTGAGTTACAAGTTTGTAATTTAAAAGTTTTCGGGGACTCAGAAATAGTTGTGAAACAAATAAAAAATCAGATACACTGTGTTTCCCCTCATTTGAAAGCTTACCAAAACGAGGTATGGGAATTACTTAAACGTTTTCATGCATTTAACATTATTTCAATTCCAAGGATAAAAAATGCAGCCGCTGATCTTTTAGCCACATCAGCTGCCAGGCTGGTTCCCACTAATAATAAATGCTCTATTGAATTACTTTTCAGGCCCTCCGTGCCGGACATGATCACTAACCTGCAAGTATTTGACGATGATCAGCAGATAATCGAATGCTTGACAAATGACGAGACTTTTAAAGGAGCTATCATAGATGATGAGGAACATCAGGCTGAAATGAAACATAATAATTTCATTCCCAAAGGTGTCAGGACGCTGGAGAAAATGTTTGACTTGAATGAGAAATTTAGGAGACCAGCTAACGTGAAGACACACAGCTCAACCCTACAGTTCGAACTAATAAATTTAGGAACTGAATCAGAGCCCAAATTTGTTAACCTCGGCAAGTGTTGTTCGCCAACAGAAAGAGACAAATTCATTAGTCTGTTTAAGCAGTACAAAGATGTGTTCGCATGGACGTATGCAGATTTAAAAACCTATGAAACTAATATCATCAAGCACATCATTCCTATTAAAGCAGGCGTCAAGCCATATCAACAGCCGTTGAGGAAAATGCACCCCAAGCTGGAGCCGCTAATTCAAAGCGAGGTGAAGAAATTGCTGGACGCTAGGATTATCTTTAAAGTCAGGCATTCTGAATGGGTATCAAACCTGGTGCCCGTCAGGAAAAAATCGGGAGAGATCAGGCTGTGCGTAGACTTCAGAAATCTAAATCGCGCCTCAGACAAAGATAACTACCCAGTACCTCCCATGGAGCAATTGCTACAAATGGTTTCCGGCTCTGAAATGTTTTCATTATTGGATGGTTTCTCTGGCTACAATCAAGTGTTGGTAGCCGAGGAAGATAGATTGAGGACGACATTCAGAACTAAATGGGGAACGTTCGCATATAGGAGAATGCCTTTTGGACTGATTAATGCGGGCGCAACATTTCAGAGAGCTATGGACGAAGTGTGGTGGTCTATCTTGATGATATCACAATATTTTCGAAGAAACGAGGGGAACACGCGTTCCATCTAAAGCAAATTTTCAAGCGTTGTCGGAGGTATGGCATTTCCCTAAATCCCAAAAAGTGCGTATTCGCTGTCACAGAAGGCAAGTTACTGGGGCATATAGTGTCTAAGGAAGGTATCTCTATAGACCTAGAAAGGGTTAAGGCCATTGAACAAATTCCCATGCCTCATAATAAGAAGGGAATGCAGTCCTTCATGGGGACAATCAACTTTGTAAGAAGATTCGTGCCTGATTTCGCCCAGACTGTTAAACCATTGCAGCAGATGGTCAAGCAAAATGCACAGTTCAAATGGACTGAGACTGAAAAGAATGCTTTCAGTAAAATCAAGACCGCTGTTGCACATGCACCCTCTCTTAAAAGTCCAGACTTCGACAAGGATTTTATTATGTATACATTTGCGTCTGATGATTCATTAGCAGCTGTACTCACACAAAAGGAAGAGGGAGGTGACGAATTTCCAATCTCTTTTATGAGCACTGGGCTACAAGGGGCTGAGTTAAACTACCCAACCATTGACAAACAGGCGTATGCAGTATTTAAAGCAGTCAAGCAATTCAGACCTTACATACTTAAAAATCGAACCAAGGTAATTGTCCCTTACCCAGCAGTAAGATCCCTTCTCATTCAAAAGGAATTGGGAGAAAGAAGGGGCAACTGGGTAACAGCCCTTCAAGAATACGATTTAGAATTCAAACCAGCCACTATAGTGAAAGGTCAGGGATTATGCAAGCTGATGACTGGAAGCAAGAATGATGAAGAACAGGCATGGGATAACGAAGCTAAACTGCATGTAATGGATGTTTGTCCTTTATTCACAGCTCGTGAATCTTGGTATAGAGATCTTGTACATTACCTGCAGTCAGGGGTATTGCCTGAACATTGGAGTTCCAAACAGAGAAGAGCTTTGCGTCTAAAGTCAGCTTCCTACCAACTCGTAGAAGGCATACTATTCAGAAGAAATTATGATGGGGTCCTTCTAAGATGTTTAGAAAAGGCAGACGCTGAGAAAGTAATGTCTGAATTACATGATGGACCCGCCGGTGGACATTATTCAGGAGACACTACAGCCCATAAAATCCTTAGGGCCGGTTACTATTGGCCAACGCTCTTCAAAAATGCCCATGCGCACGTCAGAAAATGTGACACCTGCCAAAGATGCGGTGTAAGACTACCTAGAGCAGCAGCACCCCTAAAGCCTGTAATGATCACAGAGCCGTTCGAGCAATGGGGAATAGACGTCATTGGAGAAATAAAGCCAAATTCCTCTTTGCTACACAAATATATTCTTACTGCAACTGATTATTTCACTCGATGGGTTGAAGCTATTCCACTACGCAAGATAAATGAAGATGAAGTCATCAATTTTCTACAAGATCATATCATGACCAGGTTTGGGGTTCCAAGTTCATTAGTTTTTTATAATGCTAAATATTTTTCATCTATTAAGGTCACTGCTTTTGCTCATGAGAAAGGGATAAAATTACAATATTCTGCTAACTATTATCCACAAGGGAATGTCCTGGCCGAATCCTCAAATAAAAACCTTATTAGAATCCTGAAGAAGACCGTCATAGAAAACCAGCGAGGTTGGCACTCAGCCTTACCCAATGCCCTGTGGGCTGAT
>LPNX010728134.1:170966-186127 GCA_001517045.1 Pseudotsuga menziesii
CAAGAGGACATCGGTTGTAGTTTAAATAGGGGGAATGAAGACTGGAAAAGGGCTTTTTCCCTTAGAAAATTTTGTAATGGTTGACTTGTAAGAGGAATTACTTCGTTTTGCAAAGTGAACTGCAATTTGGCCTGTTGGAAAGAGTAAAGAAGTGAAATGTACCAATGCAATTCAATGAATAATGTTGAAGAGGAACTATTTCGTTTTTAGCTGTATTTCATTTGCTGTAAGGATATTTGACGTTTTGAGCCTAAGTTCTTGTTAACTATTCTTCAGTATTTTTTTGGGATGCATTGTCACTAAGAGCAATAACTGTTGTTATAGAATGATCGGCTATCTGGTTATTTGAATATTTGTAAGTTTTTTTTGTTATGTACCGTGAGAAGAGTATCAGCTATCTGTGATTTTTCTCACCGTATGTGATGTTGTATTGCTCAGTTAAGATGATAACCTCGCTCCCTAGGGATAGTTTAGGTAGTTAGTTTATTTCTGTTTGTATCTGGTTTAGTTGTTTGTGAGCTTAAGACGAGAGGTAAGAACCTGCGCATCACTTTGTGACCGCTCCTTGCATCTGGATCACTCTGCATTTATTTAGGCACGTGCATATCATTTATTTAAGTCAAAATACAAAAACTCGATGGGCCGGGCCGCAACCGGTAAAGCCTGTGTTTGTTACTTTGACCTACGGTAGCCGGACCGCAAACCGGACGGATTCCCTATCCCAAACAGTCAGCGGGCTAGTTGGGAACGCTGATTGGGGAGAATCCCTTACTGTTTCCGCCTGCGAATTCACAGGCCCCAACAAGACCATACCACATTGATTCCAACTTCCCTTTGCCCAATTTATCATGTTTCTGATCATATGTCAGAACAACATGATCTCCTTCATTGAAGACATGAGGTTGAACAGATTTATCGTATTGGGCCTTGACTAGTTTTTTGTATGACTTGTCAGCCAGAGCAGCATCTCGTCGTGTCTTGTCAAGGTTGGTTAGATAAAGGAAGTGCTCTTCCTCGGTTGAGTTGTTGGATAGAAATACAACAACTAGTTTTAATGATGGAATTTTGCATTCGATAGGTAAAACAACTTCTAGTCCATAGACCAATTGGAAAGGTGTGAAACTGGTTGCTGTTTTCATGGAAGTTCTATAGTCCCATAGTGTTTAAAACATAGTTAAATTCCAATTTGATTTATGTTCTACAACCATCCTATGAAGAATGGTCTTAAGGACTTTGTTAATGGCTTCAACTTGGCGATTAGCTTGTGGATAGTAGGGAGTTGAGTTTTCATGACAGAAACCCAACTTGGCGCTTATCTCAACCATCATATGATTATAGAAATGAGATTCATGATCATTCATTATATCCTGAGGAACAAAACCTATCAATGACATGGTTAAATAGGAAGAAGGAGGCAGTCTTACCATCCTCGGCATATGCAGGCATTGCCTCAGCCCATTTTGTAAAATAATCAACAGCTACAATGATGTAATCGTTCCCCCCAACTGAGGTAGGATTACAATGAATGAAATACATCCCCTATTTGGAGAAAGGGACAACAACAATGATGGGGTGTAGAAGAGCAAGGTGGATGCGCTTTTTTAGATAAAAGAGTTGGCAGGGTGGGCACTTTTTCACCGCTTCATGGCAATCCTTGAAGGTCGAAGGACAAAACTAGCGAGCGTGAAGGATTTTCTGGGTTGTAGCCATCCTAGAAAGATAATATACACATGCTCCAAAGTGCCAATCATTCAATACTTGTTCATCCTCATCGTGTGTTAAGCATCGTCGGAGGATATAATCGATACCACGCTGGTATAAGGTATCATTGAGAATTAGATAATATTTAGCGTGATGGCAAATGCATCGACGATCGTTGCGAGATAGATTAGGCTAAAATATTTGAGTTTGGTGATATATGATCAAATATCCATACCACGAGTCCATCGTGTTGATCAGTAATAAGAACTCATCAGGAAATGAGTCATTAGGCTCAGTTTCTGTGATGGCACGAGGAAGATAACACATCAACTCCACAAAAACTAAGGATTTCTTAGAAGCAATCTTAGCGAACTCAAGGTCAAATTATTATAGGATGATGATCCTATGAGAATACTTTCCCCCTAGTACCTAATGGGTCAAGATGTAGCACATGGGGTTTTGATCCACGAGACCGGTGGTTGTGCGAAATAGGATGTAGTACATGGGGTTTTGATCCACGAGAATGGTGGTTGTGCGAAGTAGGATGTACTGACGAAAATGTTGTACATCAATTAACATAGCAAAAGATAACTTCTCCACATGTAGTACCAAGATTCGGAGTCCAGAAGACTCTTACCAAGATCATAAATCACATGTTCTTGTCCATTCAAATCCTTTTACAATAGAACTATACCAATGGAAGTAGTGGAGGAAACAATATAAAGTAGAAAGTCTTTTGAGGAATTAGGGGGGTGTAACACAGGAGAGTGTTTTATGGCATGTTTTAAATGATCAAAATCTCGTTGAGCTTGATCATCCCAAATTAAGGGAGTGTTCTTCTTCAACAAATGCATATACCAGGCGTTTGATTTTGCAAAATTGCAGACGAAATGTCAAAGAAAATTTGTCTTCCCTTGCAAACTTTGGAGGTATGTAATGTCGGTTGGGGGGGGGGGGTAAGGCCACAATTGCAGCAATTTTCAAAGGGTTATTCCATATACCATTTTTTGAAACAACAAATCCAAGAATACATCCAGTCTCTACACAAAAAAACACTTATGTGGATTAAACCGGATATGATAGTGACGACATCGAAGGAAAATGTCCCTAAGATGCCCTGAATGATCCTCTCTTCATTGTGAATGAGCGGGAAGGTCATCTAGGTAGGGTTCCACAATGTGCTTGATTTTGTGAAAGGCATAGGACATGGCTCACTGGAATTTGGCTCCAATGTTTTTCAATCCAAAAGGTAACTTACGGTAAGAAAAGGTACCCCATGGGAAAATGAATGTCATTTTGTGTTGATCGATAGGCAATATTTCAATCTAATTGTAGCCAGAGAATCCATCCATAAAGGACAATATGACACTTCTAGCATAGTTTTCAATGATTTGATTGATGTGGGGAGTAGGAAAGATGTCTTTCGGACAAGCTTTGTTTAAGTCCTTGAAATTGATGAAAACCCTAATAGTGCCCTGCTTCTTGGAAACAAGAACAATACTAGATACCCACTCAATCAATGGCAATGGACAAATGAAACCATCTTTCAAAATTTTTTCAACCTCAGCTTTTATCACTGCATATTTCCTCAGGTGGACCTGATGAAGTTTTTGCCTAACCAGTTTTTCCGTAGGGTAAGTATTGATCTCATGTACTACAATGGATGGATCAATCCTTGACATTTCTTCATAACTTTAGGAAAAAACATCTCGAAATTCCTTGAAAAGAGCTTGGTATTCTTCAATTTCCATTGATGAACAGTTCTAGCCAACATGAACATGTTCAACAACTCCTGGCTTCATCGATATGTCGATGGGAATAGTTTGATTAATGTTTCACAAATTCCCTTCAGAGTCAACATATTGTAATAACATAGGTGTTTGAGGATGCTCTACAATATTGGAACTGATAAGAGATACAAAATCAGAATCCACTGAATCGACATTAGGAAGAAAAGAATATCTTGATGATGATCTTCCCATAAGGATTCATCCAAACTCATAATCTCCATAATAGACTCATTCGATGGAAAAGTATGTAAGACATAATCTAGAGTCAGGAGAGGAGAATCTAACGAAAAAGGAAGATGGTAAGGATCCGACGTTACTAGATGTTGATCATCAAAGTAAGCATCGAAAGTAGATTGAATGGCATGGTATAGGGATTCATGAGGACTCAGAGAAGGTACTTCAGAAATCTCTTTGCCTTTATACATGCCCCCGGTAGTGGATGATATCATGTTCACCGTAGAAAATTTCATACTAGGAGGGGAAGCAGTAGATGGAAAGACTCCCATAAGGGATGAATCTTTCAAAAGTCTAAATCCTACGGATTGATAAGGAGGAGGGGATTTCCCCAACATAGGAACATTTTTTTCCATGGTGGTAGTGATATCAACCGAACAATAATCAAGCTGATCAATGGTTACAACTTGTCCCTTGTGAGGAAACTGGAGAGTGAGAAATATTGACGAAGCAACTATTGTCATAACGTAAAACCAAATTCTCCCTAATAACAAGTTGTAATCCAATAGAGCATCGACTACTTCTACCTGGATAGAAACAGTGTTTCCCCCATATCGATAGATAATGTCGATAACCATCCATGAGGCTGGAAACCTCATCCGTCAAAGAATTTCAAAGTGGTTGGTGACCGATTTAGTTCAGAAGAACCGATGGCTGTCCAACAAGACATAGATAAAACCAAGGTGGAGGATCTTTCTTCCAACACAGTCCGATGAACCTTCATACCTACCACTCTAGTCGTGATTTGAAACACGAGTTGGTGGGATAACCTCGATTTGTAGTTCTCCATGTTAAAAGTCATTGTGGTGGAATTCTCCGGATCTAAGGCCCCTAGGGATCACAACAATTTTTTACGCGATGTAGGGAAACTTTGGAGAACTTCCAGTGTAGACATGGCGCAAGGTGCCTGAGCTAAATCTTCAACAATGTTGTAGAATTGGGAAGGTCGAGTGCTCGTATTGAAAACTTACTTCCGGATTGTACTCTTGGGAGGGCGTAAAATCATGTCAAAACTAGGTTTATCAATGGTAATAGAGCCATTAGAAGGAGGTGGAGGAGAAGAATTGGAAGACAGAGTCTTCTCGGGAGAAGAACCTTCATCTTTCTTCTCAGGAGGTTTATAATATTTCTGATTTCATGTGGTCGGTGGAACAATCTCGATGGACATTATTCTTATTTCCTCGGTGGAGGAAGAGGGACAATACAAGTATGTATGATCGATTAGTTGTTGTTGGGACGGGAAAGGGCCATTTAACACTATCGGTGTAGGATTATTTTTCAAAAACTTGTTGATCTCTTCACGCTGAGGACACTCCTTCATGAAGTGATCACCTCCACACAACAAGAAGGGGTACTTAGCTTTCCGTTTGGTCTCGGAATCGTTCTCTGGAGTTGTGGTCTTAGGATTCTCCTGCTGGTTTCCATATTTTTTAGTTTTACCTTTACCTTTTTTCTTATAATGGGGTGTTTGTGAATATTGGATAAAATTCACCTCAACGCAAACAGTAGGAGTAGAAGAAGTAGCATTAGAAGAATTATGTTGCGTGGTAGGATTCGTTGTGGATGGAGGTTGTATTGAACCTACAACATCATCTACAAGAGTTTCAGCAGGTGGCTTGGTAGGATTGGTGTTGGGACGAGGAGCATTAGGTATCAAATCATTTAAGGTTCCATATTGAGAATAAACTAAGTCCAATTTTTTAGCCTAGATAATAGCTTGTTCCTCTGTAACATCACTGTCCATATCCACATCTCGGGAAATATGAGGAAACAAAGATTTAGCAAACCAATCAGCTAACAGTTGATCCAGAATAGGAGCTTTTATTAACCTTCGACGTCTCCTCCACTCATGAATGTGATCGGATATGTGAGTGGAAGTATTATGTCGAAGAGAATTCAAAAGATCTGTACCAGTTTCATAATGGATGGGTAGTTGTAAATGGGTAAGGAATACAGTTTCCAATGAATTAAATTCAACAAACGAATGTTGTGGAAGGTCAATATACCACTTAGCTGCCATACCATTCAAACTTATCTGGAAGAGACTCAAACGAATTATGGGGTCATAACATGGTTTTTCAGGTCCTCGCCCCGCTTCCCAAACTTGGAGATGCCTGATGGTAATTTGACCGGAATTGTTGTTCAAAAAGGTGCATGTTAGATGTGATCATTAATCAATTTGGACAATTCTAGCAAGTCCAAATTAGAAAAACATGGGAGTTGTTAGTTAAGTTGTGGGTACTGGTAATACTGATAAGGAATTTGTGGACCAGTATGACCATAGGTGATTTATAAATGGGTGTTGATGATGTTCCCATGACCGGTTGATTGGGTGGTTTATTCACAAATGATCCTCCTAAGGATCCTCCAGGTGGTAGGTCGTCCATGGGAGGTGGGCTTCTAGAGGGTGGGCCTCCAAGTGGCGACCCTCCAAGTAGAGGGGTTCATCTAGGTGGAGGGGGTCCTCTAGGTGGAGGGGGTCCTCCAGGTGGAGGGGGTCCTCCAAGTGTTGGACCTCTGGACAGTGGTCCTCCAAAAGGAGGACCTCCAGGTGGTGGACCTCCGGGAGGTCGACCTACATAACCTCCAATAGTATTGATAGGTTGTCCTCCGGGTACGGGGACATTTGACCAATTAGGTTTCCCCCATGGGGTGTACATATTTCTGGGGTAAGACATTCCGGGATAAACACCTCCTGATTTTGTAGGTTGATAAGTTTGATTGACTACATGAGGTTGATTTCCAGGATAGGTATAACCCCATGAAGTTTGAATAAAAGCAGTTTTTCCCCATGAGGGTTGTCCCTTACCGAAAGAGGGGATAACCACGTTTGTATTCATGGAAGGTATACTGTCTGTCAGTTATCCTACAAAAATATTTTTCCCCATGATATAAATAGTTCCCCTGGTTGATAAAGAGACTTGGGTTGGGGGTTTCCCCCCAGTGGTGGGACATACAGGAGAATTAGAAATGGATGGGGGGTTCCGAGCTGGTAGGGTAGGGATGGAGGGTTGACCTAGATCACAAGTGACCATATTTTGAACCGGCAACCCTGAGTTAGGAGCCACATGAGATGGTGAAAGAGCGTGGTATGCAGGAAAGTCTAATTTTGAACGTTGGGCTAGAGGAGAAATACTCCTTCTTATGTTCTCCTACATCCTACGTAAATGAGCAAGATTTTCCTTAACTAGTCCAAGTATTTCTTCATTCGTAGTGAATCTAGTTTCTCGTGGGGGGGTAACATAAGGTAAAATGGTGGTTTTGTATTCAGAGATAGCTTTTCCTAAGGAAGTCTCCCAAAAAGGAGCCATTGGAACAAATTCTGATGCCATGGTATCGTCTGATGGGTGGATAAAGAACCAATATCGTGCACCAGGTTGACCTCTCATTTCAAAATAAAAGGTTGTATCTTCTGCAGAAGGTTGTTGAATTACCACAAGAGTGGATTTAAGTTGCAGAAAATTCCCGTCTTCCCTATATTTATGGGGGGAGGAATAATAATTTTTTGGACCATTTTTGGTGGAATATAATTGTGAAGGTCAAAATGGAGGGAATAATGATGGTATTATGATGTATAATTATGGTTTGGACCATAAAGATCTAGGTGGACATTTATTGGTGTTAACAAAAAGTGATTAATGAAGGTCAATAAATACCCTGACCAGATAGTGATGGTTTGTTTAGATAACATAAGTCACCATGGACAAGTTTGAACAAAGTCTTTGCTCTCTTATATTTCCCTATTTCAAAGGTAGTATGATGATTCTTTCCAAGGATACATCCTTCACATACTCCACTAGGGATAACAATCTTAGGTAGTATAGTAACCATTTTGCATTTCACCATCAATTTCAAGCTATGGAAATTCAAATGTCCAATTCATTCACACCAAACTCTTCTTTAGTCATTGGTATGCACTATGAGTGTAGTTAGTCTTGGATATTTATTGGTAAATTCACATAGCTTATATTGTCTTTAGGAACAATAAAACCTATAGTGACAATACAAAAGTTGTTGGGCATATGTTTTTTTCACAACAAATTAATTTGGCCAAATTTGATCTTCTTACTAGTCTAAGTTATTTGGGGTACAAACAACAAATTGGTACTAAATATAAGAATACGATACACATCAATGATCACACCAATATAACATTCATTCTTGTCACAATCAACAATAATAAGTGCATAGTCATCTGCTACAAATATTTCTTTGTTTGTAACTTCACTTAATGAAGAAAAGAGAGAAGCATATTTAGCCATATGATGGGTGTAACAAGAGTCAACTATCCATTTACTCTAAGAAGTAGGAGCTTGCAAGGAATGACAAGCACTAACATAAAATGTTTAGATATGTTCCTTACCTTCTAAAGTTTGATTATGTTGGTCATTCGATCCTCGATTCAGTACATCCCCTTTAAACTTCTTCACTTTCTCCTCTAGGTTCTTAATCTTTTTCCAACGAGCCTTCTCAATGTGTTCTAATTTCCCACAACAATAATATGTATTCTTATTCTTAACTTTCTTAGGGATGAAAATGCGAAGTTGGGTAACATTTTTTTAACAAAGGAGCGAAGGAAGAAAAGAAGCGCATGTGAGAGAACACATGAAAAAATTCAACACAAAATCTCGGTTGAGATTTTTTAAACTCTCGGTTGAGAGTTCTTAATATCTCATATGAGAGTTTATCAAACTCTTGGCCTAGATTTTTGTCCAATGGCATCATCCTATTTTAAAATAACTCTTGGATGAGAGTTTATCAAACTCTTGGATGATATTTTATCAAACTCTCATATGACAATTTATCAAACTCTCAGCCTAGAGTTTTGGTCAACAAAACTAGCAAAATATCATGTAGTTTTTTAGAACCTAGAGATTCGACAAGGTCGAACCCCTACAAATTTTAAAGCTTATATGTCAAACTTGGTAGCAATGGATTCATCATTGAATTTACTTTCTAATGATATAAGAATTGATGATTTTCATTAATAATTTCTATTTAGTAATATTTTTATTCTAAACTTTATCATCTAATAATTATACCATTATGAAAATCACCTGAAATGAAAATTAAATATCATCAAGATGGCGACATCAAAACAAACAAAAAAAAGAGAAAAATCCATAGGATGTTCCTTGCACTTTCCTATTCAAAAGCATAGTTTTAGGTTGATTGAAAAGAATCTCGTTATAAAGAAAATTCAAGGTCACCAACATCTGTCGATAAGGCACCATTTTTTAACATATATTATTTTGGTAAATAATAAAAAATAGTGCTTAAGTCTAAAAAAGCTAAAAATATAGTCCATTCCCAAGTGAAATCTAAGTATATTATAAGCATACATTTGTTTCCCCTAAAATGAATAAACATCTCTAGAAAAATACAAGTACGTCACTCATTATCCATACCTAATATTTTAAAGTATATGTTGTTGGTGCTGCTAAAATCTGTCACACTATATGTCCATAATTTTTTTTTAAATACAAAAACTAAGCTAATACAATTTTCTAAACGTCTTGTGTTTACTTCAAGGAAAAAATACTAAGGGAGATATGGGTTTAAAGGGGTTGAATTTGAAAACCAAAAAAAATTGCAGTTTTTTTTGTCAAAAAAACAAACGTAAGTGTTATCCAACTTCATGTTTTGACCCTTAGTTAAAGTTTGATCACCATGTTTCTTTTGAATTTACTAGTTGATCAAATCACATTCTTTCATATTCTTTCTCTTAACTGCTTTGTCAACCTCTTTCTCTATAATTTTTCTAATTGTTTCCCTTCAACAAATTGGCTTGT
Organism: Pseudotsuga menziesii; assembly: GCA_001517045.1. Lineage (NCBI taxonomy): Eukaryota > Viridiplantae > Streptophyta > Pinopsida > Pinales > Pinaceae > Pseudotsuga > Pseudotsuga menziesii. The sequence goes on from LPNX010728134.1 coordinate 180,484, forward strand.
TGTTTGACCACAAGTTTCCCTTCATCAAGCAGTGGTTCTTGTTCCATAATCAATAAAACAAGGAAAAAATAAAAAAGGATTAATCCTTACCACCATATTTTCCATAGGTTCAATTAGAATGGAATGTCAAACATAACACATCGTAGGGTGTCTTGAAATTCATTGAGAAGAATTCTATGAGATAACCATCTTTCTTGGGAAAATACTTTCCACAGTAACTTAATTTCAATTGAAGTTCCTTAACATGGCCCAATTAGTATTCAATTCTTTTGAAATGGACATGATCTACAGATATCAACTCTTTCTCAATTTGCATAACCTAGCTTTCATCATGTTTATCAAACATAGATACTCGGCTTATTCCAAACAACATTTGGACAATCAATTTGTCTTGTATTAAATTGTATATCCCCATATATGTAGGTTTTTATGGATCCTACAACTTCATCCTTCTTCCTATCAACGATGAATATATATTGGTCAATATTTAGATCTAGAACCATAGTATTTGTAAATTCCCAAAGATCTTTACTCTCTAACAATGTTTCTATATATTGTGCCCATATCCCATAGTTGTGGTCATCCAACACCACAGGCTCTTAGCTCTTGCTTGAAACTCATAATGTTAATCAACAATCTAATCCAAAATTTGGTCCACAAATCAAAACCTTGAGTCAATCTACTAGTCATATTCGATTTGTAAGGATTTCATACTATGTACAACCTTTGAAAGAACTTGTAGACAACAAGATAGATATCAAACCACTAGCTTTGATACCATGCTAGAAAATCAAAGGATCATGCATATTAGAGAGATAGTATTCCAAGAGAGAGGTGGCATCTAAATACACTACTACAATGCATCACAATGAGAATAGTTCAACATACATAAAAGTGAAAAAAGACAAAAATATTTGCATTCCCAACACATTATCTCACATATTTATATCAATCCATAAAGTCATCTTATATAGCACAAGGATGTAAAGAATTTCCCTTAAAGTGAGGAACATGAGGTCCACATAGATTAATGAGGATACATAACAAACTTTGTGATTCCTACTTTGTTTTGTGCATGAGTCGACTACTTTGTTTTAATTGTCTAACTAATGGAATGCATAATAAACCATCAAGTTGATTCCTTAGTCAGCATTCAATTAACCACACAATCAACTCTTCTAGTTGATTGTTGACTATCAACTATCTCCAAAAAAATCCATAAATGTGATGAACTTACATGGTGAGGAAATTGGTAAAACATTATTGACTCATAATCATCATTTTGTATATATGGAACCTTGTTGTACAATTCCTTGAATATTTATGACAAAATACACATATTCAATGAAATGATTGTGAACACTTGTTTTTATTTTGTTGAATGTCTTTAATCTTGATATTTTTAGCAATCTATGTCATATTGATATGCATGCACATACAAAAATTAAATGTTGGCATTAATCTTAGATTTTGATATATACACATTCATAAATAAATTCAAAACATTGGCATCACTATACACATTGTCACAATTTGATCTTGACACTTTTGCAATCAAATTTCACAATTTTAGAATTGAAAATCATAATTCCAGGATTAAAATTGACACTTTCAAAGTCAAATTCCACAGTTTCGGAATCAAAATCCACACTTTAAAAAATGAAATTCACACTTTTGTGATCAAAATGATTCAAAATTCACACTTTTGGAATCAAAATTCACACTTTATGAAACCAATATTTACACATTTGGAACCCAAATTTGCGCTTTAAAAATATTGATATATAAACTTTCAAAACAAAGTCCACAATTTTCTTAGTCTAGATTCTTACTTATTATTCCAAATTTAATGAAACAACCAATAATTTATCATCGCCTTCTCCTCTTTCTCAATTTCTCCTTTCTTGCAAAGTAAGCATAAACATTCTTCTGTATTTATATTTTTCTAGCATAAACATTCTTCTGTATTTATATTTTTCCATTCGATTCCCTTTTCTTGAATTGACAGAGTACATTTTTTTATGATTGGAGATTTTCTTTTTAAATTATGTTGTTTCATGTACATGTAATCATTGAATTGATCTCACATTGATAAAATCTATTTTCCTCGCCAGTTTCTTTCCCAAAAAAATGTTGTTGAACTTGTTTCAATTAAGCGTAACTTCACCCGTGGGTGGGTAGAGCAAATGGTAAAGTTGAAATGTTGTAAATGGTTGTAAATGGAAGGTCTCATGTTCAAATCCCCTCCCATACTTACCCATTTTCCATGGTTCGGGCCCTGTGGATGCACCTAGGGATATAGTGGTACCAAGATTGGATCCCTCGACTCTGTGTCACGTGAGTACCATCCGCTTCCCCAGTTGTCAATTCCCTTAGAAACAATAAAGTGTAGCTTCAAATTTCTAACCCTTAAGACTCATGTTTCGTAAAAGATGTGATATTAGAAATATCATTTTGTGATATGTTATTACAATTATCCAACTTAAAGAATGGGACCCTAAGGTGTAAGATGGTGTGCATAGGACATCGGTTATTTATTTGGGATAAGGTATATGATTTACAATATCTTTGGAATAATATTAATTTATTTCTTGTTTTACAAACTTGAGAGTGTGAAGGTAAGGAAATACTTGACATACTTGATTTTTAAAAGCACTCTATATGAAATCCCAAAGAAGTCTATTTGATAAAGTCGAACCAATGAACTTATTCTTAAGATTTAGTTATCTCTTCCAAGAATTTAGGATTGAGATGTCATCTTAAGTTGAAGGAGGAAGAGTCCAAGAAGAGGGATAATGTCTTCGTTTGGAAAATTTGAGTAGGGAAAAAGAGGTATTATATATTAGGTTTTTAGAGATTAAAGGAAGAAGTCAAGGAGGAAAAATTATTTGGCGGTTCAAGAAAAATCTAAGGCAATTCAAGTTCAACCATATTTTAGTGAAATAGGAATCTATATGGTCATATTGAAGAGCATTGGTATGTGTTGTATGATTTAGGTATTGTGAGTACCTAGCTATGTTACTCTCGATTGGTAAAATTAGGGAAAATTCTAGGGGCAAAATTTAGTCCACATGCTAATTTTTTACCATTTTTTCCAGAAAAAGAATCGCTCAACATTCGCCCAACATTTTATGGTTGGAAATTTAAGAATTATTAAGATTCACCAATGTTTATACACCTTAAGAAAATTATGGATCCTTAAAGTGTTCCATGGGTAAAATTTTTATCTTGAACAAATAAAGAATAAAGTGTTGAGGCTCTTTATGCACATTGTTCTGAGCACTAGAAAGTATTAGGTTTAGCAGTAATAAGAGTGTACTTTCTACTATAATTAATCATTCAAGATTTGACTTAGGGTTTAGTTGGAAGTAGAAGATAATTATCTATTTGTAAATAATTTCTTCTTGGTGGTATCATGGTTTGGATCGGAGGCGGATTTTAAGAATAAAAAAATTAAAAAAATTAAGTACCTATGGTTGGGTGGTATGTGTACCTACCTAAATAAGTTCGTTAAACAAAATATGTTTTAGACGGTCAAATAAATATATTTTTGAAAATATGGTTTAAATACATATCATGAATTCTTTTGTTCATTACATCATTATTATTATCTCACTATTTATTATAGCTTTTATGGTTAAAATCCAGAGAAATTGTTATAGAGTTTATATAAAATCATATAAAGGTAAGGGCTAACAATATTTTGTATTATGAGTTTTTAAATCAATTTGAATTTAGAACAATAAAAGAAGTTTTATTTAATATTTTTTTTAAATATGTACTAAATACATAAATTGTATATTTTCTTAGTTAATGAAATGATATAATGTAAATAAACAAAATTATTAACTAATTATTACTATATGTTTAAATAGAAAATAAATGTAATTGTTCAAAGCTACGCAAGTTTCTTGTTGCGCCGAGAGGTGCTCTACAGTCCAGTATGGGAGAGATCTTGTAACGTTATGTAACGTTATTTTTATTAATAACAAATAATTTTTTTAATTATAGGCTAAAATAAATGTCGGCCACAAAAACCATCTAATATGGGGAAGATGTTGTAATATTCCTACCTAACAAAACAATAAAAAAGTAAAAATTTAATTATCCGTAAAAAAAATGGAAGATGTTGTAATATTCCTACCTAACAAAACAATAAAAAAGTAAAAATTTAATTATCTGTAAAACAAATGTGGATCAGGGAAAAAACACAATATGGGGGAGATGTTGTAATGGTCCTACCTAACAAAATAATAAAAAATAAAAAATTGAATTATCCGCAAAAAAAATGTTGGCCTTGCACATGGTTTTAAAACCATGTGCACATGCACATGCACATGGTTTTAAAACCATCATAAACCATGTACAATAAAACCATGGGTTGTTTATAAGGGCCCATGGTTTTATTGTACATGGTTTAGGAGGGCCTTACAAATGGTTTTAAGACCATGTGCAAGGCCTTGCATATGGTTTTAAAACCACGGGGAAATGTTGTAATGTTCGTTTCTAACAAAATAAAAAATAATAATAAATACTATATGTCGGCCATAAATAATAATAATAATAATAATATATGTGGACCTTAACTAAAAAGATATCAATGGATACCTAGAAGAGATTTGATCCCTCTCGACGCTTGATAGAGCCTAGGATTTGGATCTACGCTGGTCATATAAATAGCAACATAAGTTGTAAAACAATTTATTATTTATATGAAATTAACTAATCATATAAATAGCAGCATAATTTGTAAAAAGATTTATTATTGCGTCGAGAGGCGCTTTACAGCCCAGTATGGGGGAGATCTTGTAACGTGATGTAACGTTACTAACATGTCGGCAAAAAAAATAGTGATAGTGAATATTATGGGAGAGATCTTGTACCTTGATGTAACATTAGTAATGTTTGTAACATGTCGGCAAAAAATAATAGTGATAGTGAATATTATGGGAGAGATCTTGTAACATGATGTAATATTTGTAACATGTCGGCAAAAAATAATAGTGATAGCGAATATTATGGGAGAGATTTTGTAACAAAAAATAAAAAATAATATCACTTTAGTAAAGTTATTTTTATTAATAAAAAATAAATTTTCTAATAGGCCAAAATAAATGTCGGTTTAATTATCAGTAAAAAAAAATATGTGGGTCAAGAGAAAAACACAAAATTGAATTATCTGCAAAAAAATGTTGGCCTTGCACATGGTTTTAAAACCATGTGCAAGGCATTTTAAACAACCCATGGTTTTATTGTACATGGTCTAGGAGGGCCTTGCAAATGGTTTTAAGACCATGTGCAAGGCCTCCTAAACAACCCATGGTTGTAGGAGGGCCTTGCATATGGTTTTAAAACCATGTGCAAGGCCTCCTAAACAACCCATGGTTGTAGGAGGGCCTTGCATATGGTTTTAAAACCATGTGTGGGGAAATGATGCAATGTTCGTTCCTAACAAAATAAAAAATAAAAAATAAAATTATATGTTGGCCATACATAATATTAAATATTAATAATAAAAATATTATATGTGGACCTTAAATAGAAAGATGTGTCTTTTGGTTTGAATCAAATCAATGGATACCTAAGAAGAGGTTTGCACCTCGAGAGATTTGATCCATCTCGGCGCTTGATAGAGCCTAGGATT